>JAIUZE010006247.1:0-10426 GCA_022085475.1 Heliosperma pusillum | reverse complement strand
ATTAATGAATAAGCCTTAGTAGATATGAGGCGATATGATATTTGATTATTATTTATATGCAATTAGTCACATGATAGGATGTTTTTCCCGTGACTGTTTAATTCTATGGTTGGTGTCGTGTTGACTAAGTACCCATAGAGAATTATGGATATATGGCGTCTTGACCATTCTAATTCTAAATGAGTATCTTGGACCATGACATTGATAGGCCTTACTATCTTTAACGAGCATATGGAGTTTACAGCTTGATAGCTTTTGTGTCACTGGCTTGGGCCTTTTGATACCAAGCCGGGGGCATGGCTGCCGATTTCATTTTAGGAATGGAGCCAGCTTAAGTACTAGCCATCTCTGCTTAGGGGGTCGCCTAGTAGAGTTTATCATGTACGGTTATGTCATGGGACGGGGAATGGAATAGCTGTTGTCGCTAGGTCTGATCAGTCTAGGACTAGGATGTTTTCCTACCTTGTGGTATAGCCTCGAGTTACAGATGACTATTGACGGTTCTAAGAACTTATGCCTGTTTGTAGAAGTATTGGTCTTTCATGTTTGTATGATTCTATGCGTTCTAGAAGGTGAGATGCAAGCCGGCTAGGATTGATAGAGTTTGGATTACCGATTGTTAACTGATTCACATGATTACGTGTTGATTAGGGTTTGAGTGTATCATGGCCACGTTACAGGGTAACCTCTGAGCTAGCATACCAGCTTCCCTACCTATTGTTATATTTATTATCCGATTCACATGATAGCTCTCATATGCTAGGTTATATGTTAGTTAACTGGTTCATAACATGAAAAGCATATCATATATGTTAAGGTTTTGTATTTTATATATACATTGCTTTTATGTTTTCATGTTTCATTAAACTCGACATTTCGTGGCTGGGAGAACTCGGAGTTACTCCCCACTGACTGTGGCTTCCGTGTTTATATTTAATGCGGTCGACCAGGTGGTGAATGCATACATTGGGTACATTGACGAGCTAGCGAGCGAAGTATTACCTTGGACCTATATTCGGTTCTTAGATTGTATATTATTATACACTCTTTCATTTCCGTATTTATACGGGAGATATGTCTCCCGTTTTGTATAATTCTTTTTAGAATATTATTTCCGTTTTGTAATGACCCTTTTTATTTATGACACCCTTGGTTATGTATTTAAATTATTTTTTTTTCTTTCCGCAAATTTGAGGATAAGTATAGGGGTGTAGCTGGGGAGGATCCGAGGAGGCATATGGAGACCTTTGCTGACTACTGTTCTTCTATTCCAGTTTCCAAAGGGGTGACATCTGACAAGATCAAGGAATTCTTGTTTCCTTTTTCCCTTACTGATAACGCCAAGGACTGGTTGAAGAATTTGAATCGAGAAGAGCTGGGTATTACTGACTGGACCACACTCGCACTGGCTTTCTATAAAAAGTATTTTCCACCATAGAGGACGAATGCTTTGAGGGGTCAGATTACTAATTTCAAGCAAACGGCTCATGAAAATCTCTATGAGTCCTGGGATCGACTCAAGACGCTAGTGAGGTCTGTTCCTCATCATGGGTTCGAGCAGTGGTTTCTGTGTAACCAGTTCTACACCGGGTTATATGACGATCATCGAGCCATTCTAGATGCCGCGTCAAACGGGAGGTTCCAGAAGGAAATAGATGATGATAAGGGTTGGAAACTGATTGAGGAGATGGCAACCCACTGTGCTGAATATGGTAATCCGAGGAGTGGTACACGGACGATAGCTAGTATCGATTCTGAAGGTCTGGATGCAAAATTCAAAAAACTAAATGCCAGACTTGAGAAATGGGAGAAGAAAGCTGAAGATAACCAGCAGACGGTTCATTTGCTGCAGCAGGATGATATGATTACTTGCAAGAGGTGTGGCGAAACTGGTCACACGGCTATAGACTGTCTCGCTGAAAGGGAACAAGTCTTTTCCTTCCAGCAGTACCGTCAAGGAGGTGGGTACTACAATCAAGGGAATATCCATCCCAATTTGAGATGGACAAGCCAGAACGTCTTAAATCCTACACCTCCACCACCACAGCCGACGTATCAACCACCGCACAAGCAAGGATTTCAGAACATCCAGTCTTCGCAGCAAGCTAGTTCCTCATCTGTAGGAATTGCAGAAATCGGGGAGTTAAAGTCTATGATCCAAGCTTTAGCTATCCAAATGAGCAAAACTTATCAAGCAACAAATGCTACTATTAAGCTTTTGGAGTCGCAAATTGCTCAATTGGCAGGAGTTCGATCGACTAGGCAACCCGGGCAGTTACCGTCTCAAACTGACAAGAACAAGGAGACGCTGAATATGATTACTCTGAGAAGCGGTCTTGTTTATGATAGTCCTGGTACTGTTGCTGATATTTCTGATGCGCATCCTGATGTCGCGAAGACTGTCGCTGGTAATGCTATCGATCGAGAGAATATTTTTAGTCGATCGAATGGAATAAAGGAGAAACTACTCGATCGAGAGATTTGTGTTACTCGATCGAGTGAATCAGAAAGCAAGTTACTCGATCGAGAGGTTGTTGATGCTCGATCGAGTAATTTAGATGAACAAGTGTTCGATCGAGAGAGAACGGTTACTCGATCGAATAAGGTGACCGAGGAAACTGATCGATCGAGCGATTTAAGCTCGGATAATCTTCGATCGAGTGACTTAGATACTCGATCGATGGGTTTTCATGAGCGAGAAGCTCGTTCGAAGGGATTAAGCAAGCGGATGATCAACAATGCAATTGTCAAGGATATGCAACGTGGTAATCCTGACATTCCAGTTCCGTTTCCTGGCCGATTGAAGAAAGCTAAGGTCGAAAAGGAATTTGTTCGGTTCGCTGACATTGTACGCAATCTCAAGGTGAACGTTCCTTTTGCAGACCTCCTATTAAAGGTACCCTCTTACCTAAAATTTATGCGTGAAATTCTTTTGCGTAAGAGGTCCGTAGACACTATAGAGACTGTAGCTTTAACTGCGGAATGCTCTGCGTTCCTCCAGAACAAGAGCCCCCCTAAGCTGTCTGACCCAGGTAGTTTTTCTATACCATGTCATATAGGGACCCATCTCATAGACAACGCGTTATGTGACCTAGGAGCTAGTGTTAGTGTCTTACCTTTGTCTTTAGCCAAACGGTTAGGCTTTACCGAGCTTCAGTGTACAAACATGACAGTGCAGATGGCAGATAGGACCTTGTCTCGACCCTAAGGAATCATAGAGGATGTTCCTGTGCAAATAGGAAAATTCTTTATCCCGGTCGATTTCATAGTTTTGGATATACCTGAGGATTCTCACACTCCCATCATTTTGGGACGACCGTTCTTGCATACTGCGCAAGCGGTTATTGATGTTGGGTTACAGACTCTGACTTTTCAAATAGGGGGGGAGAATTTAGTATTCACGCAGTCTCACGTTAGTAAGGGTCCTATGCTTGTGTCACCATGTTACGCACTTCCTTTATCTGATATCGCACCTGATTTATTCACGCATGACAAAGCTTCGGTTCCTATCGAACCTATAGCTCCTATCTGTGATATCCCCATTGCTACCGTAACACCTCCGCCCCAGCTTGGGAGCGATTTGGAGGAATATGCTGTTGTATGTTCTATTACAGGTAGTAAATCAGTAGCATTGGAGCTGGAAAAGGAAAAGCTAGGTTCGCGTGACGACGTCAAGAAGAAGAAGTCCAAGAAGGACAAAGGAGCCCGCATGTACGCAAGTGATTCCGAAGTGGAGCTAGGCTCCAATAAACCATTGTACGTGTGGAGGAAGAAGACGGAACTTACCGCAGCTGAGGGTACTTCCGCAAGTCAAAGGTCAAACGGTGGCCTTCTCATGAAACTATTTGGTTGGTAGCCGGGTTTGCAACCCCGTGCAACTTGTAAAAACAATTTATCGCGTTTTCAATTAGATAATTAGACTATCACGTGATAATCCGTAGTTTAGATAGACAATTTATATTTCCTATTATACAATTTTTGGTATTTTCTGGTATTCGGTTGGCATCGGTTTTGCAGGAGACGAAGCGGGAAGCAATTGCTCAAAACCGAAAGCTGTGCATTTGCGAGAGTGCTCGATCGAGCAAAACAGAGTTACTCGATCGAGCGATTTTGTCTGACAAGTTGCTCGATCGAGTAGACTTTTTACTCGATCGACCCCTAGTTTGATGCTGGTTTGGGGAAGCTTTGTCCTGTGAGTCGTTTCTGTTTTTTTGTTTTTCCATTCTTCATATATATACATTTCATTCCTTAGGAGCATGTATTAGGTTGTTTTTCCCTTTCCTGTATATGCTGTTGTGCTATAGCCAATGAGGACATTGTCTGTTTTGGTTTGGGGAAGTGTTTTGCATCCTTTTGCGTCTGCATTTGCATTTGTATTGCATTCACGTTTAAAATTCATGTTAATTAGAAAAATTTGAAAAAATCAAAAATATCACGTTTATTTTTGCATATAGTTGAGTCGGATTGGAGTTCTGTTCATGATGAAATTGCACTACAAGTCTATTTTATGCTATTCTTTGCACCTTTCTTGATTTACGTAGTAAAATCGAAATTGTGAACTATGAATTTTGTCTTGGAATTTAAACTTGATTATTAGACTTGACTCAACATTTTTGGCAAACTACATATATATTCTGAGTTTTAGAGTCTATAACTGGTGACATTTATGACCAGTTCATCTAGGAATGAGAGTAGTTACTCCCCACATCTCGTGTCATTTGCTTGTCTATGAATTTTGATTTCTTATTGCCTGCACGCATTGGGTTTGTGGTCGGTATTACGTGTTTTGAGAATATTTGCATCTCCCTTTTCCTCATTTTACCCCATTAACTCCACATAAAGCCATATCTGCCTGTTGCCCTTAACTACATCCCAAACTTAGCCTACCTTTGCTGAGCTAGTTTAGTAGTCGAGGTATATTACGTCATTGTGTCAGTTTTTGGCTCGTTTCATTGATTGGAGTGGGTATTTGCGAGAAAAAGAAGAGAAGTGTTGATTAGTGTCTCGATCGAGTAGCTTTCAGCTCGATCGAGCAGTTTTTGTGTTTTGTGACTCGATCGAGTGACATGTTCTGCTCGATCGAGTGGTTTCCCTCAGTCAGCCAAGAAAGAAAAAGAAAAGAAAAGAAAAAGAAAGAAAAAAATGAAAAAATATATATTGGAAAAAATAATTGGCTGAAGTTGAGTTGTTTACACCTCCTATGTGTATCATTATCTTGTTGAGGTGTTATTTGGGATTTGTGTTGTTTATGCCTAGATTTGGTAAGGCATCGAGCTTAATTTTTGATTGTTGGAAGATGGAACGAGTTATATTGCGGTTTTGTTAGGAACTAGCTTGGCTATTTACCCTCGCATTTCCATTAATTGTTTTGCCCCTTCTTACCGATTAGCCTCACATATCCATGCTTTTGCAAATGTTCGGCACGTGATTGTCCTTGAACGGTGGTTATGCGTGTGTACGGTGCTTGAATCATCTTTCATATTAGTTAGCAATGCATGTTGTGTCGGTCGTAGTCTAGGTGAGTGACTATATTTTCTTCTCTCTCTCATACATATTTACTTACCATGTGCTTGTTGAGAGAAGAGTGACCCGTGAGAGTCCGAATTTGGTTGAGTTTTGCAAGGTTGAAAGTCTAATTTATTTCCAAGATTGTATGAATTCGTTCACTTTCGCATTAAGCTTTGTAATGATTGATCGAGTGCATTAAACTGTTTAACATTGACTTGTAGCTAGCTCTGAGACTTGCTCCATTCCCCTAGGTTTATTTTGTTCCATATAGCTGCATTTAGTTTGCTTGAGGACAAGCAAAGGTTTAGTTTGGGGAAGTTTGATGCGTGTATTTTATATAGACTTTCTAGTCCATTTATGCACGCATTTCTGTGTCATTTAGGTGATATTATATCGCCATATGCCCCTATTTGGCTACTTTGTACTTTCATTACTATTTTGTAGGTACAAGCTGTGTAGTAGCAGAAACCGAGCCAAAGCAGTCCACTTTGCATGCATTTAGGAGAATGGAAGAATCGGGACAGGAGCTCTTGCCTTGGGAAGCGTGAAACCATTCATAATAAAGGCCAAGTCATGACTCACACCACATACTATGCCAGAAGACCTCGATCGAGGAGCTTGACATTCGATCGAGGTGAGTTGAAGCCAGAAGAGCTCGATCGAGCTGCTACCTTTGCTCGATCGAGTAGAAGCCGCTTACCAGTTGGTCGATCGAGTAGATAAAGTGCTCGATCGACTGATTTCCATGAATAAAAGCCTCGATCGAGTGGTTATTTCCCTCGATCGAGTAGATTCTATTACGGGCTTTAAGTCCATTAGGTTAATTAGGTTAAGAGTCGTGTTAGACACTATATATGACTCTTATTTACGTCATTAGTAGGGGACACTGATTATGGAGTAATTAGCAGACATTAATCTTGCCTTAGTTTCTGAACTTTTAATCTTTAGTTTTCATTCGGGTTATTCGACGTGGATTGTTCTTTACGCCGGATTTGCTAAGATTGTAAACTTCTTCTTTTCTCTTTTACTCTTACCTTTATCTTAATCTTAATTACTACTTGCTCTACTTAACTGCTGTGTTATTATTATTTATGCTTATTAATTACGATTTTATTATGTCTATCATCATATGTTCAATCGTCTTTGTTAGCATAGTTCGTAACATGAGTAGCTAATTCTCTTGTATGTTGGGATGAGGGAAACTGTAGTAGAGGCATGTTAGGATAGATTAGTTTGGTTAGTCTTGAATATGAGAATCGATCTTTGCAATTTAATTGAGGTTTAGTCGAATGAGTATACGCAGGAGACTAGGCTAGGTAGTTAACACCGACCTGGATCAAGAGATTGGAAGGGAAGGCTTGCTTAGAATTGATAGGTGACTCCTAAGAGGACGAGAGTTAATTAGGAAAATCCCTAGGGTGGTTTGAGACCGAGAGGAGAAAACCATTGCCCTTCTCATTGATAGATTGACTGACTTAGTTGACCCATAGATGCCGATACTGCAGTGGACCGACTCCTAGCATATTTCTCTCTTTATCTGATTTATTTCATATTTATTTCTTCCTTTATTTTCTCTTTCCTTTAATCTTATTTAGTTTAGTTAAAACCATTTCAAAAACCCCCCAGATTGTTACTTGCAGATTTAGATTTCAGTTAATTAGTTTCCTCCCTGTGGAGATCGACCCTACTTCCGCTATCTTCTTAGTTAGTAGACTTAGGTTTTATTTTTGGTGTATAACGACCACATCAATAGGGAATCATATAAGTTTAAATATGATAAACATGAGTCAATACATGATACATAAGCATTAGAACAAGTTTATGAAGCATACTGAATAAAAACATAGATCACCTCTCCAAAACAACAAGTTTGGAAACTAACTAAAACAAGGGTTCACTTCAAACTGTCATAACTAGAGTTCTAGACATGTAAATAAAGAAATTCCAAGTCGAGGTGATAGCTTATCCTCTTAAAGTTCCAACGAATGGTCACAAGCCCAAAACAAGCAAGTAACGAAGGAGATATGATCATTTTACGAAAAGGCGTCAGTGCAGCGAAACTGCACAAGTCACGACCGTGACTTGTATTTCACGACCGTGAAATGAGGTTTCACGACCGTGACATGCCATCTCACGACCGTGAGATGTGTGACCAATTCACTCGAGAACCATTAACATAAATTCAATCCTTTTATTTCCAATTCTCATAATTCATTTATAATAACTATCAACAATCAATATTCATCCTCAACAATCATCAACTAACAACAATCATCATCAATAACTCAATTCCTAAGCTTACCAATCATATTATAAATACAAATTCTAACATAGAAATCATATAAAACACGTAAATGATACCGAGTAACCCTTCACCGTTACCTTTACGCGTCTTTAAACGGTTACTAAGCTTTCCTAGTCTCCACCTACAAACAATTAGATAATAAAAGATGAATATATTTCACCTTGAGAAAGACGGATAATTTAAAAAGCGAGAAAGACGGTAATTTTATTACCAAAACGGATAGAGGAAGGTAAGAGGGGAAGAATGAGACGAACTTATGTGAATTCTATCGAGTAACGAATGCGCTAGGATGATTCAAAGATCGAAAATCAAGAGGGAAAGTTTTGGGGATTTCTTAAGGAGGAAGAAAGGTGAATGTGTTGTGTGAATGAATATTAGGTTAAGGGAGTATAAGTAAAGGGTGAGTCGGAAAGTCAACAAAAGTCAAGGCAAAAAGGAAAACGAGGTTGAGGAAGAGACAAAGCAGATAATAGAGTTATGAAGATATCTGAGTAAGAAAGAAAGTACGAGCTTGTAATTTCTTAAAGATCAATCTTGACAAAAACATTCAAGAATGGAAATGAAAGGAACGATGGCACGAGTAAAGTTTTAAGGTTTAATCCACAAAGTTTCTCCTTTCAGACTTAGGGTGATAGTGAATTAACTCATCCCAAACAAAGGTCTCTTACAAGGGACCATCGTACCACAAATCATCGGAGTAAGGTACACCTAGATTTAATAAATAGATTACAACCCAATTCAGCCACCCTTTCATATAACACGGATTCCTAATTGCGGAATTGCAACTCAAGCATAGTAACATTCCTTTAGCTCAAATATTCAACACAACCTCAAAGGTTTCAAAAAAAAACCAAAAGACTAACAAGGAATTCTTCATACAAATCCCTTTTCAACTCTTATGGCCAACAAGGTAAAACACCATACAAAACGTCATCATCAACATCATATAGCCCACGAGTTCATTATTAACAAGGTACAACCTCAAGTCAAACATCATCATTAACGTCCCAAGGTATTTCCATCATAACTCACATCATAATCCTCAAGTAATATGGTTCAACTTACAACGAAACCTTACTACTTCAAACAAGTCTCCGATACCATAAGATAAGATCATATCTTTAAATCCAAGAACTATAGCCAAATGCTTTTCCACCAAGCCTATACTCACAAACACACAATAGGATACCACAAGACGTCACTTAACCTCAAAAGTATTTCGCACATCAAGATATCATTCATAGCTTCTCATTTACACCACTTAGACATATCATAAGCATGGTCTTCAAAACAATACTACACTTTTAAGTCCAAAAGATTAAATTATTAATGAGTTAAGAAGTTCTAGCCAACTCATTGAACTTACACCATCGAATGTCATGAACTATTTACATACAAGTCATGACAAGCATCAAGCATTAAAATCATCAAACTTATCTTACTATCTTTCCTTAGAGATACAACCAATCACCATTATAGGGTGAATTTAGATCAACACCATTTTCCTCAAATCACAAATTCATTCTAACAAACACTAATATTCCACAAAGTCTAAAACTCTTCCGACCAAGTATAATATACCACCAATAAATGGGTATGACATCCACAAAAATGTTACAAGAGGAAGGTAAGGATACCAATGGTAAGATGGAGGAAACTATCAAGAGTAATTTCCAAGAGGCAAACAAAATGGAAGAGAAAGAAGCACCTAAATAGAAGGAAGAGAGCATAATACAATAAGGACGAGAGAATTCAAAGATGAGGAAGAAATACACTTCAATTAGGCTTGTCAATCTTAAAATCTCCGGTAGAGGATACTTCTTCTAGGTAAAACAATGATCCACCTTAAGACGGTAGACACAAACAAACATAACATCACTCAACACAATCAACAAACAAGTTAGAACTTAACAAACATCAAGTACACCAAGACTACCAAGTAAAGTCCTTAATTTCTACCCATCTCTCATTTATTATTTCAAGGTCAAGTAGTTTAAGTTAGGGTTCACGTGTGTGCGTCGGGAGCGATCAAAGCTCTGATACCAACTGTGACAACCCTCGCGAATGCGGAAATATAAAACATACAAGCATGTGAATTATTAGCGGAAATAGGTAGTTTTAAAAACTTTTATACATGCAAGATAAATACGAGGAGTGTCAAAATATTACAACTAAATAAAAATACCACAAGAGACGTAGTCTCTCAAAGCGTTAACAAAAGACAAAGTAATTAGAAACTAGCTAAACAACGTCTAGAGGTAATTCATCCAGGGACAACGCCCGCTAGCTCACACCCGAACCCCAAAATATCATAGCCAAAAAGCCATCCAAGCAAGCAACCTGTTCATTCATGAAAAACATGAACGCCACAGTCAGTGGGGAGTAACTCCGGGTTCTCCAAGCCATATCACATTAAACGTACATATAAGGAAATAAAAAAGTAAAATCATGCATATATAGATATCCATGTGAGTTACGATAAGAATAGATAGGCAATACGATAAATAATGATAAGAGCATATGGAATACAAATCCAAATCCATCATGTTATTCAAAGACTCGGGGAAGACACTCTTAGGCAACCGAATACGCTCACTAGGGATTGCATCTCAC
>JAIUZE010006246.1:0-29418 GCA_022085475.1 Heliosperma pusillum | reverse complement strand
TTAAAGACCATAAATTCCCAAGTAACACTTAAAGAATCACTAAAATTCTTAACCACAACTACCCCCTATCATTATGATTATTTCGATCCTCAAAATGGTATTGTAACATTAAGCTTTTATATTTTAAAACCACTAGGATAGTTTCTTCCTAAACTTATTCTCCATTTTCCATAATCATTTAAACACGAAACTAGCTCCATAGGACGGTTAGGTATCATATTCGAAACTCCTTCAAAACACCTCTACTAACCCTTACGATAATTAAAAGGACTACCTCTCCAGAGAGTAGGGATAAAAGAACATGATACAAGGAACATTAGGAAGCATTATTACAGATTAATATAAGATGAAAGAGGCGAAGGCGAAAAAGGAAAACGAGGCTGAGGAAGAAACAAAGAAGCTCCCGTATCTAATAAAATTAAACACGGATTTCATAAATTGAAACGTACCAGTCACCAGGTCTGGTTGAGCATCGGCCTCAGCACGGCTCATGACGAACATTCGACCCTTCGGTCTCCCAGATGTAGCTGGTGTAGAAGCTATCATCTTCCTATCAGGACATACAAATGACTTGTGTCCCGGTTTCAGACAAGTAAAGCATACAATTGGCTTGTTGAAACAGCCAATACCTGGATGCATAGGCATCTTGCACGCAAAACAGGTACGACCATTAGGATCGTTGTTGTTGCTCGGGACAAATGGACGGTTTGTCGGATTTGCCTGTCCACTCTGAAAGTTCCTCCTCTTGTTTGGAAAAGAAGGAGAAAAGGAAGGTCGGGAAGTAGGATATAGAGGTCTCTTGCGAAAGGCATTAGGAGCTACAAACGAAGTACGGGCCTCCTCGGCAATCTCCCGAATAGAACTCTCCGCCCATAAAGCATCATTGTAAATAGAGACAAAAGAAGTAGAACCCCTACTAATCTTTCCCTTTACCTGGGGAGAAAGCTTCCCTAGGTAAAAGAAGGCTTTGTCTTCCTCCCTCGAAATAAGACGAGTGGCATAATGAGCCAACTCATTAAACTTGGTTGTGAACTCTTGAACCGAAAGAACTCCCTGTTTAAAATCCATAAACTCTTTCAGCTTCTGCTGCCTCAACTCATCCGGATAAAACCTCGTCTCCAATAGTTCACGGAAACGAGTCCACCCAAAATTAGGCTCAAACTTAGCAGTAGGACCTGAAAGAGTCCACCACTGATCGGCTTCTTTCACTAAGAAGTGAGAAGCTAGACGGACCTTATCCTCTTCAAGGACATCATACAGAGCAAAGCTCTTCTCCATTTCACGTAACCACCCCGAAAGCTGAACGGGATCTACCTCACCACCGTAGGTTTTGGCTTGGCTCCTAGATAGTTGAGAAGCAACCCATGAACAACTTCCGTGTCTCTCACGATCGGGAATAGGATTAGGAATAGGATTTGCCTGTTGGTTTTGCTGATTTTGCTGGTTTTGGATAATAACGGTAAGAGCTGCTAAGATCGTGTTGTCAATTCTCGGAGGCATCTTGCAAAATAAAAAACACAGATTAGTACTTATCATTTAGCAAGAACAAAGAGACTACAACATAAAGCCGAAGCGAAACAAGAGGACCCGGCGAGCGCAAGGGGGAGGAGGGGAGGGATGTTTTGTCAAGTTATTTATGCAAGGGTACACAAACGTGCGGTCGGAGCAAAAATAGCTCTGATACCAACTGTGACACCCTCAAATTTGCGGGGAAAGAGAAAAAAATTAATTTAAAGTACATAACGAAGGGTGGTCATAAATTAAAAAGGAGTCATTACAAAACGGAAATAATATTCAACAATGAATTATACAAGACGGGAGGACCAGATCTCCCGTATAAATACGGAAATAAAAGAGTGTATAATATCTACAATCTAAGACACCCAATATAGGTCAAAGGTAAATACTTCGCTCGCTTAGACTCGTCAATGTACCCAATGTATGCATTCACCACCTGGTCGACCGCATTAAATATAAACACGGAAGCCACAGTCAGTGGGGAGTAACTCCGAGTCCTCCCAGCCACGAAATGTCGAGTTTAATGAAACATGAATAACATAAAAGCAATGTATATGGAAAATACAAAACTTAAACATATATGATATGCTTTTCATGTATGAAACAGATAACTAACAAATAACCTAGCATGTGAAAGCTATCATGTGAAACCGATAATAAACTATAACTCGAGGTAGGGAAGCTGGTATGCTAGCTCAGAGGTTCCTCTCAGAAACATGGCCATGATACACTCAAACCCTAATCAACACGTAATCCTGTGAATCAGTTAACAATCGGTAATCCAAACTCTATCAATCCTAGCCGGCTTGCATCTCACCTTCTAGAACTCATAGAATCATACAAAAATGAAAGACCAATACGTCTACAAACAGGCATAAGTTCTTAGGGCAGTCAATAGTCGACTTCTGTAAATCGGTATACCACAAGGGTAGGAAAACATCCTAGTCCTAGGACGATCAGACCTAGCGCAACAGCTAACCCATCCTGTCTCATTACATAACCGTACATGAGAAACTCTGCTAGGCGACCCCCTAAGCAGAGATGGCTAGTACTTAAGCTGGCTCCCTTCCCAAAGTGGAAACTCTTAGGATGCCATGCCCCCGGCTTGGTATCAAAAGGCCCAAGCCACTGACACAAAAGCTATCAAGCAGTGAACTCCATATGCTCGTTAAAGATAGTATGGCCTATCAATGTCATGGTCCAAGATACTCATTTAGAATTAGAATGGTCAAGACGCCATATACTCATAATTCTCTATGGGTACTTAGTCAACACGACATATATCATACAATCCAACAGTCACGGAAAAAACATCCTATCATGTGACTAATTGCATATAAATCATATTCAATATCATATCGCCTCATATCTACTAAGGCTAATTCAATAATTAAATAAAACCTTACATGAAGACAAATCCCCGACCCGAGTCCCGCGACGGGTCATCAGTCAAAACGGGGCTGACTAGATCTTAGTTGGACCAAACCCGTTTGATCAAACCGGCTAGAAACAGAGTCTTTACCACATAGACTTAGACATAAAAGTCAACATATTCATTACATGTTATTTTATTAACTTCTAACATGTGAATTATATATCATACCAAAACCCGCTTGACTTAAAGGATATTAAATTAAACTACGATTTCGTCTTATAATTTCTAACATGTGAGAAATAATAATTTTATGAAAAACCTTTTTAATTAAATATTTTACTTATTAACATTTCCCACTTGCTAAATATTACAAAACACGATAAAATGACGATAACTCAAAACCCGTCACAAGTCCCAAAGTGGGACCCACGGGCTGACTTTTGGGCCGAACCCAACATGGGCCTGAATGGGCCCACGGGCCTGTTTGGGCTGTTTTGGCAGATTTTCTAACTTTTACTAAAACCGTTTCTTAATATTTCCCGCATTCTTTAACATAATTAAAACCCGTCAAAACAACAACCAAACAATCAAACATCGACACAACCCAAAGACCAAAACCCGGACCCACCAAGGACCAACCCAGACCGGCCTGGACCGGGCCTGAACCGGCCTGGTTTGGGTCCGGTTCTCAGCCCCTAAACAGCCCCCCCTAAACCGGTTCCAACAACAACAATTCCCAATAAATTCTAACATGTTTTTAATTAACAAACACCCATTTTAACAACCAATTTAACCATCAATCATACAAAAATCATTATTATGAAAAATCATCCAAATTCATCAAGAACAACCAACATGTTATAAATTCATAAAACACAATAATAACCACTACTTAACATGTTACTAACTAAAAATCCTGAAATCATAATAACATGAACCAAAACAAAAGATGAACCAAAAATAAAAGAAACAAAAGCTATGTAACATATATCCGTCGAGTAACTCGGAATCGTTACCTTAGCTAGCAAAACCAATTAGCACCAAAATAATAAGAAGCATAAACCAAGAAACCCGTCTACTAATCTTCACTCAAAATATACGAGTCTCCAAACTCGTCTTCAAAATCTTCCCCTATAAGAAATGACAAGAAAACATTATTAGAACTTAAAATATGAATTTCCATAATTAAAGTGTTGGAAACGATTTTGTCGGAATTGAAATAAAACCGTACGTGAAGATGGGGAGCGAAGAGGAGATCCTAGAAATATAAGGTAGGACGGATTTAATTAAGAAATGAAGGTTTTATGAAGGTTTTGCTCAAGAACGACGAAGAACGGATGAAGAACGACGAAGAACGTTCAAGAACGATGAAGAACGATTTATTTGATCTTAAGTTGATTTGTTGTAAAATGAAAATTGTTAGTGAATAGTGAGTGAGGGACCGTTAAAAATATAGGCCAAAATAGACTGTCGGGTTTTGAACATTGTTGTTACGGAATTGACCGCGATTACTAATATTTCGGTAATCAATTAAGATATTCGATATGAAGTAATTAAATTAAAGATTCAAGAATTATGTTTTAAATCAAAGGGGAAAGACAAATATCTGTCCTATTAGAGGACCTAGAACCGTGTGGTAGGTGAGAAAACGGATCGGTTTTCGAGCTTTTGCGAAATTTTCGTAATGACGATAAAGTAATAATATTAGAGATTATATTAGTTTAATCAAAACAACATTAAATATCTAATTGTGAGTGGAAAACGATGGGACATGGGACGCGGTATCTGCCAACAGTCGAGTGTCGGGTTGTTTTGGGATTGACGATGAGTCGGGAATAGTTAAATGACGTTTGGGTTAAAACCGTAAAACCTTATTATAAATTCAGAATAAATTCAAAATAATTTTATTAAATTATCATAAATTCTAATAAATCTAAATAAAAATAAATTAAAAATATTAATTTTTTAAATAAAATTTCGGTCTTCAAAATTACAAGGCGAGTCGGGAAAAAGTCAACGAAAGTCAAGGTCGACTTAAAAGTCGAGAAAAGTCAAAGATGACTTAAAAGTCCAGAAAAGTTTATGACGACTTAAAAGTCAAGAAAAGTCAATGAAGACTTTTAAAAGCAAGAAAAGTCAAAGACGACCTTAAAAGTCAAGGAAAAGTCAAAGGATGATAAAAACGGTTTTCATGAAATCTCTCAGAAATTCCAAATACGAACGCGGAATTTCAAAATACGACTCGAAACAATAAATTCTATTTTAAAAACTTAAGTTCTACTGAAAAGTGTTAGTAAATATTTTTACTAGAAAGATTGGGTACTTTTCGGGTTGTTACAGTAAACCCTCAACTAAATCCCACAATTTGAGTTTCTTTAAAATAGTTGGACTGATGTGTGCAAACCTCTTGTGCCACAAGCATGAATCATCCATAGTGACTTTCATGCACGTAAAGGAACTTGTAGTGACTTTGTTTAAATCAATCATATACACGTTCCGTTTACGTAGACCTTCTAAGATAACATTACTAGTGCCTTCAACTATGAAACGACAAACATTTGAATGAAAAACGACTTTATTGCCTTTGTCACATAATTGAGAGATACGTAGCAAGTTATGCTTAAGACCATCTACCAGATATACATTATTAATAGCATGTGAAGAAGATATACCAATCTTACCTACACCAATTATATTGCCCTTTTTGTTGTCTCCAAAGGTGACCTTGCCACCGTTGAAGGGCTCTAGTGAGAGAAAAAGATTCTTGTTTCCGGTCATGTGTCTCGAACAACCACTGTCGAGATACCATAGATTATTTTCTTTCACTATTATCTGCAAGAGAATCAAATACAGCTTTAGGTACCCACGCTAAGTTGGGTCCTTTGTGGTTAATGGCTCTATATATATGATCATTCCTAACCCATACCTGTTTGACAATTCTTTTCTTCTTAGGATAGGGCTTGCTAGGTTTATTATCATGTTTGTTATTGTTGCGACGCACATTAGGTTTAAATGACTTCTTATGATTTACATAAGGTTTAGATTTTGAAGGTACAGATGTGTAATCGAAAGCTATGTCATAAAACAATCTGAACTCATTATTTCTAATTTCATTACGTTGAGATTCAGGATCAGACTCATTAATTCTAGACACATCATGTTCTTTAACACAATCAGTTTGATTTTTGTTGTCATTGATATATTTAACACAATTATCTTTAACATGACCGTTGTGACCACAATAATTGCAAGTCAGATATTCTATAAGATTGACATACTTCCTTCTTCTCAAATCACGCTCAGAAGGAGTGAATTTGCACTTATCATGGTCTCTACGACTATAGCATTCATGACCTAGACCCATCTTCATGTTATTGTTAGACTGTTCGGTAAGGAAGTCTAAGACCTTCTGACTTCCTTCCCATTTATCATGAACTTTTCGTGCATGCAAGAGCAACTCCTTCAAAGACTGAATTTCTTTTTCACATGACGAATGGTCTACATTCGAGTCTTTGGAGGGATTTTTCTTTTTAAAATTTTCACGAAAATCGTTGAAACATTTGTTCAAGATAAATTTATCCTCATTATGTTGACTTTTGGCTTGAGAGAATTCAGCCTTTATATCTTTCAATTGCTGAGAAAGAAAAGAGTTTACTTTCTCGTGATCAATGATAACACTTTCTTTTGTTTTAGCATCAGATTGTAAAAGCTCATTGACTTTCTTCAATTCTAAAGTTATAGCTTCATTAACTATAACTTTGGCTTGAAGATGCTTAATGTTGAGCTTTAACTATGAGATTATAGCTTCATTAGCTATAACTTTAGACTCAAGAGCTTCTTTCTCAACATTAGTCTTGTCTGAAGTTATAGCTGAAGTTGCCATAACTTTAGACTTGAGCTTTTTAGCTTTGGCCTTAAGAAGTTAGTTTTCCTCAGCAATGTCAAGAATTTGTTCTTTGAGATCTTTTAATTCTAGACTCTGCTCATGACAATGATCTAAGGCTTCTTCAAAATACTTAATTAAAGACTTCTTAGATAAATTCTTAACTTGGTTTTTAAGTTCAAGATGACTAACCTCTTCATCATCTTCTGAATCTGGTTCTCAATCTGAGTTGCCAACAAGACACATCTCGGATTCGCTTTCATTGTCACTGTCAGAAATTAGGTCAAGACTGACGTTCCTTAGACACAAGTTGGCGACTTCTTCTTCCTCTGACTCGTCGTCCTCTGTGTCGAGATCTCCCCAGCAATAAGCCATCATCACTTGCTTGAATTCCTTCTTGAACGTCCATAGACCTTAATTAGACTCCTCTAATTAGTTGCTAAATTACTTGTTAATTTAGTATTTAATGATCTATATGACATGCATGCAAATATAAAGACATTTATATAAGAGAAGAAATTTCCTCACCTTGATATGGAAAATATAAGGGCACAACAAGAACTCCTTCTTGTTGTTCTTGAGCTAATAATACGGATGAACACAAATAATCTCCAAGGTAGAAGATCTCCTCTAAGTTGCACCAAGATTAACCCAAATAATCTACCCTTATTATTAACTAGATAATAAGATAGATATTATTCTACTAATATTATGACTATATTACTACACTAGTAATACTTAGTAAATATCAGTGTTTGAGAGTTTTAGTAAGAAGATGAGGTTTTTTTAGAGAAGTAAGAAAACAAGCACAAAATGAAGTAGTAATAAAATGAACACATATGCTCATTTTATAGGCCTTGAGGCCGGACCACATTGTCCACAAATGGACTATTATTTTGTTTAATTTGTTCACATGCATTAGAGTGGAGTGTTGTAGAACAAGTGATGATTATTTCTACTTGTTATGTCACTTTCATTTAGTAACTAAAGAGTATAAACAAGAGCAACAATCATCACCATTGTAACTACACTCTAACCGGCCACATTGGCCTAGTTAGGTCCATTTTGATTTTTGATATTTGTCTCACAAATACTTATTGATCATATGGTTAATTATCTTGTATAATTAATGTTGGAGTAGGTGTCCTCCACAAAAGTGCGCCACATAATAAATCTTATTATGGAATATAATTGGGATATTTATTGACTATATATATGATTAGTCAGTTGATTAACGTAAATCAATAACGGTTGGCTGACTAGAGTTTGACGTTATTGTCGTTTGACGGCGGTGATCAACTGATCCTTTTCGGTCACACCTAAAGGATGAAATCCAAATAGTAACTAATTATTTGTATACGATACAGTTAATTAGTACATTCCATATATTCGATATGTACGAGAGTTAATTATTAGAAATTGAGTTAAGAACTCAAATTCGATTAAGCTTATTTTTCAATTATGCGATAATTGACTAATAAATTTATATCTTATTTTAATACGATTAAATAAGATTTAACTTAGTAATTAATCGTTAAATTACTAAATTAGTTGAGGTTTTGAGATAGAGGTAATTAGTTAATTATATTTACAAAGAGTTGTAAAATAATTAACTAAGCATTGTGGGACCCATTATATATTGATATAATGGTAGAATACTACTTAAAATGTTAAGTACATATTATTCATTTATTTGTGTCATATAATTGTTATATGATCAAATTAACACTTAATTATACAAGATAATTAAGCATATGATTAATAAGTATTTGTGGGACAAATATCAAAAATCAAAATGGATCAAATTGAGGCTCACATTGCCGGTTGTGGTGAAGTCAAATGATGATGTTGGTTGTTCTTATTTATACTCATAAGCAACATATGCTTATGACATGAATAGCAAACATGATATCATTTTATTCACTACAACACATTACCACCTTACATGGCAATAAAATAAGAAGAAAAATATCACTCTTGGGTGATGATGGACCGGCCATTATGGCTATAAATTGAGCAATTGTTGTTCAATTTATTCACTTCTTCATTCTTACTTATTTTATCATTCATCTCTCAAAACTCATCTTCTCACTACAACTCTCATATACTAATATTTCCTAAGTATTACTAGTGTAGTAATATAGTCTAATATTAGTAGTATATTATCTATCTTATTATCTAGTTAATAATAAGGGTAGATTGTTTGGTTCATCTTGGTGCAACTAAGAGGAGATCTTCTACTTTGGAGATTATTTGTGTTCAACCATATTTGTAGCTCAAGATCAACAAGAAGGAGTTCTTGTTGTGCCCTTATATTTTCCATACAATGTGAGGAAATTTCTTCTCTTATATAAATGTCTTCATATTTGCATGCATGTTACATAGATCATTATAAACTAAATTAAAAAGTAATTTAGTAAATAATTAGAGGATTCAATTAAAGGTTTATATAACTTTCAGTTGTATCAGAGCTAGCTTGTAGCTGGCATGTTCATTTTGGACATTTTATTAAAGTTAAGATAACTAATAAATCAAAGATTTATTGAGTTAAAATACAACGATTCTGACGAAAATATTTTGTGTCATGTAACCTACTGACCTCAACATGTGGTTAAATTTTTCGTGATTTTAGGGATTAATTTGCTATTTATTTTTGATTTTTGGCGTTTATAAACCGAGTTAACATGCATTTTTATGAGTAAAAGTTACTAAAAATAGTTGCATGTTGAGGTCTGCCTGAACTTTATCTGAATCTCACATGCATTTCTTAACATATTGTTGTAAAATTTCACTGATTTTTTAACTTATGTTTGCCCATGTTCATTGATTTTTATAACGATCAAAGTCGATAAATGAGATTAGAATGTTCATAAAATTGAAACGTCCATTTCTTGGTCTTGATAAGTTTTTGTTACATTTTATAATTCTGAGGTAGATACTCTTGGTGAAATTTCATAATTTGTTTCACTGTTTTACTTTATCTAATGTTTTTATTTGATAAAACCATTAAATACAAAGCTATTTGTTCATAAAATTAATTTAAATTTTTTGAGCAAATGTTTTTTATTTTTATAGTTCCTGGAAATTTTCCAGAATGTAAAAATTTTTTTGGTTTCAAATTTTATGATGTTTATATTTTATTTTGGTTTTATTTCATAATTGTTATGATTAAACCGTAATATTTAGCAAATGAAATCAAATCAATCTAATTAATGACCAACAAAATTAGTAGTGACTAATTTTGAGTTCTTAATCAGTTTAGTTAATTAGTTTGAATTTAAATGCGATTTAAATGTTGATAGTGATTTTTAATGGTTAAAAATCAATAAATCCCGAAAAAAAACGAGCTACAATGAGCATGAATTGAATCTAGGACGATTTTGGCATGAATTTTTGCAGCAATTTATTTAATTTATGGTTGAATGAATGAATGCCATTTATTTAATAATTTATGCAAATTTTGTACCTAGTATGGCCTAGTTATTTTTAATCGTTATTACCCGTAATGTAAGGGAATAACGGTTTGGTTGTAATTTTATTGCGATCTCGTATCGCCGTTTTGTATAATTTAATAATTTTATTTTATAGAATAAATGTATAATAGGAATTTGTATATTTGTATATTTGTAATTATTTTTTTTTGAAGACCGGTGACTCCCTCAAGACGGTGCCATTTTGGAAGGTGTTCCAAGTGAAGAGGCAAGGGACCAAGGAGTTGGTTTCCGAATTTGTAACTATCTAGTTAATTTTGATTAGCTAGGTGGCCATACTAGGATTTTATTGTTGCTTGATTGCTTGCTTTATTTCCGCTCATGCCAAAATCGTCACACATGCAGTTTATTTACCGTTATTGTCAATTCAACGTTATTCACAATTCACCGACTTAGTTCACTTATAGGGAATTAATAACTAAATTGACAAGATCTCTCACATGTTTAAAAAATTGAGATTAGCCTTACAAATTAATAACACTATGAATCCCGTGTTCATTAGGGCTACCACGCTCGTGGGTCCCTTTTTACCTCGGGTAAGTAGGGTGATACGATCACAAGCTAAAATTGGATTGGACTCAACGAGATAAGCGTTATCTTGGGACTAGGAGATGGATTTAGTTGAAATCCGTCAACCAAGAGTTCTAAGGGTAGAATTAGTCAAGTAACGACTTACCATTTCTAGATAAAAAGTAGCATGCGATGACTATTTTTATTTAAAGATGGGTCTTGGAATCATTTATATAATTTAGTGAGAGGTCATTATATGAATGCTTAACTTGTTAAAATGTTTTTCAAGTAAATTAACAATGAATGTTTATATATTTCTTTTTGTTGTAGTTACAATATTCGCATAATGTCGACATCATCAAACGTTGCAACCTTGGGTAAGGACTCATGGTTGAGGTCCGTCATGGACAAGTGTGTCCTTAAGGATGACGGAAGTAACTTCGTTGAATGGGAATCAACGATCAAGAGTGCCGCGTTATCCGATAACGTGCTTCGCTACTTGGTCGAAGAGCCCCCCACCGAACCCGCGCCTAGATCGTCCGCGGTGGTTTGGGCCGAATATGACCTTTATTTGAAGGTTGCTAATGACGTCAAGAATGTCTTGATTTGGTAAATCTCACCCAAACTCAAACTCCAATTGATCTCTCTCAATGCATATGCGATATTCACGAGGAGCACTTCGATGTTTTCGCAAGCCCCTCAAATTCTCCAATATGAGGCAATTACGAAATTCTTTGACACTAAGCTTCAAAGGGGCCAAAAGGTTGGCCCACACGTGCTCAAAATGGTTGAGCACGCGGACACCTTAGAGCGTCTAGGGTGCACAATTCCGAAAAATTTGGTGGTGGGTAAGATCCTTCATTCACTCTCACCTAAGTTCACCCAATTTAGGGTGAACTATAACATGAATGGCCTGGACAAGAGTTTCCATGAACTCCATGCACTCCTCACCCAAGATGAGAGGGACATGGAGGCTAGTGGGAGTGAACCCAAGGATGTTCTTTCCATGAAAATGAAGAACATGAACCTTGGGGTAAGGAAGGACAAGGGAAAGGGTAAGACTCTGTTCAAGAAATCCGGCAAGGGAAAGGCAAAGGTCTTTTATAAGGCCAAACCCAAAGTCAACAAACACGCGGAGGCGGATTGCTATTATTGTAATGGCAAAGGGCATTGGAAACGCAATTGCCCCAAGTACTTGAAAGACAAGAAAGACGGTTGTGTGACAACTTCAGGTAAAATTCTTTCATCACTCTATATGATAGATATTAACTTTGCTAGTACCTCTTCTTGGGTATTTGATACCGGTTGTGGTTCTCACCTTTGTAATCATGTACAGGGGCTGAGGGACGTGCAAGCACTAGCCAAGGGTGACGTGGACCTACGCATGGGAAATGGAGCTAAGGTAGCCGCAGTTTCCGTGGGCACCTACGTTCTTCTTTTGCCTAATGGTTTAGAGTTGTATTTAAATGATTGCTATTATGTTCCAACTCTTACCAAGAACATTATCTCCATTTCCGTGTTAGACATGGAAGGTTTTTCATTTTGTATTAAGAACAACTGTTGTACTTTTGCTTTTAATGAAATGGTTTATGGCGATGCCATTTCTATTGGAGGTATTTATGTTCTAGATATTGCAAAAGAGGTCTATCATGTAGAAAACAAGAAGCTCAAAACAGGTGAACCTAATCAATCATACCTTTGGCATTATCGTTTAGGGCACATAAACGAACGACGCATAAAGAGACTTGTTTCATCTAAAGTACTCAAACCATTCGATTACGAATTCTTATGGAGTTGCGAATCTGCTTTAGGCAAGAGACTCGTGCTCCTTACGGGAAAAGGGACACGAGCAAGGAAGTATTTAAAAACTAGGTGTATTACACACGGATGTATGCGGTCCAATGACTATCCGAGCTAGAGGTGGTTATCACTACTTCATTACTTTTACCGACGAATTGAGTAGATATGGATATGTCTACTTGATGAGGCATAAAAGTGATGCTTTTGAAAAGTTCAAAGAATTTCAAAATGAAGTAGAAAACCAATTGAATAAAAAGATTAAAACCCTACGATCCGATCGTGGTGGTGAATACTTGAACCATGAATTTGATTCACACCTGAAAGATTGTGGTATAGTATCACAATTGACTCCTCCTGGAACACCTCAATTAAACGGTGTATCCGAAAGGAGAAATCGAACTTTATTAGATATGGTTCGATCTATGATGAGTCTAACTGAGCTTCCTGATTATTTTTGGGGTTTTGCTATCTTATCTGCAATATTTTCACTAAATCGAAGCCCGACTAAAGCGGCAAACAAGACTACATATGAGATATGGACAGGAAAAGTCCCTTATTTGTCATTTATGAGAATTTGGGGATGCGAGGCTTTTGTTAAGAATAAGTCTGACGATAAACTCGCACCCAAATCTGACAAATGTCTTTTTGTAGGATATCCAAAGGAATCACGTGCTTATTACTTCTACAATAAACACGAGGACAACGTGTTTGTGTCTCGTGATGCAGTCTTTTTAGAAAATGATTTTATTTCTAAAAGACAGAGTGGGAGAAAATTTGAACTTGATGAAGTCCAAGAGCCACAAACCGAAAAGGACGACGAGGAAAACGTTCCCTCTTTGTCTGGTACGGTCATTATTCCTTCGGAACCTAGGAGGTCAAGCAGAAGTAGTCATCCACCTGATAGATACCTTGGTATTATAGAGGAAGGTGATGACTATAATGTGTTACTTTTTGAAAGTAACGAACCTACTACCTACAAAGCAGCCATTTCTAGTCCCGACTCAAAGCTATGGCTAGGAGCCATGCAATCCGAAATGGATTCTATGTACGACAATCAAGTATGGGACTTGGTTGATTTACCTAAAGAGGTACGACCTCTTCAGTGTAAGTGGATATATAAGATAAAAAGTGGCATAGACAAAAATAATGATGTTATAAAGCTAGATTGGTGGCAAAAGGTTTCACCCAAGTTCATGGCTATTCACTATGACGAACTTCGCCCCCAGTAGCCCATGATTCGATCCATAAGGATTATCTTAACAGTTGCCGCATTTCATAATTATGAGATTTGGCAAATGGATGTCAAAACCGCCGTCTTGAATGGGATTCTAGAAGAGGAAGTGTACATGACACAACCTGAAGGTTTTGTGGATCCATCAAACCCTAAGAAGGTATGCAAACTTAAGAGATCCATCTATGGTCTTAAGCAAGCATCCAGGAGTTGGAATCATCGTTTCGATCATGTAATTAAACAAAATGGTTTCACTCGAAGTGTCGAGGAACAGTGTTTATACATGAAGTTTAGTGGGAGTAAAGTAACTTTTCTAGTCTTGTATGTAGATGACATACTACTCATTGGGAATGATATTCCAATGCTCACTTCTGTAAAGGAGTGGCTAGGAATACATTTCCAAATGAAAGACTTAGGAGAGGCCCAGCGCATCTTAGGTATCCGGATCTATAGGGATAGATCTAAAAGGATACTAGCATTAAGTCAAGAAACTTATATTGATAAGATTCTTGATCGGGTCAACATGAAAGACTCTAAGAGAGGCTTTATTCCTATGGGAAGTGGGATCACTTTGAGCAAGTCAGAGTGTCCTACGAAAACCGAGGAGATTGAACGCATGAAAGTGATCCCTTACGCTTCAGCCGTTGGATCAATCATGTATGCTATGATGTGCACTCGTCCCGACGTTGCATATGCCTTGAGCATGACAAGTCGTTACCAAGCAAATCCAGGTGAGAGTCACTGGATAGCCGTAAAGAACATCCTTAAGTACTTAAGAAGGACTAAGGATTCGTTCTTAGTGTTTGGAGGCGAGACTGAGTTACGTATAAAGGGTTACACAGATGCCAGTTTCCAAACAGCTAGGGATGATATGAAATCCCAATCCGGCTACGTTTATATGATGAATGGAGGAGCTGTTTGCTGGAAGAGTTTCAAGCAAAGCGTTACAGCGGATTCTACAACGGAAGCAGAGTACCTTGCAGCGTCTGAAGCTGCACAGGAAGCTGTGTGGATCGGCAATTGTTGGGAAGGCACTATAAGTAGTCCCTACTGGCCAAAGATCCTCAGGACAATTTATTGGATAACAGTGGGGCTATTTTTCAGGCAAAAGAGCCCAAGTCTAAGTAATCAAGCTGACATGTACTTAGGAATATAATGTAAGTAGAGATTACGGGACAGAAAGAAAATTGACATTTGTAAGGTTGGGACAGATGACAACATTGCTGATCCTTTAACCAAACCTTTATCAAAGGCTAAGCATGATGGTCATGTCGTCACAATGGGATTGAGACGTGTGCCAGAATTCCTTTAGATTATGTAATATGTAATAATTGAATGTGGTATTAATTATTTCATATGTGATAATGGCATTCATTGTTCGAGTTTTATTTTAAACTATTTTATTTAGTTTGACTAATTTAATACTTTGTTTATCGAATAGATTGTTGGACCCTATTCAAGTGAATAGGACGAACTTAGTATTTTGTCCCTAGTCACTCAATGAGGTGACGTCTCGAAATGACTAGATTGTAAGTCGACCGATGGTTGGTTCAGCACCATGGGGTCATGGAGATGACTGGTCGTTTACATAGACAGACTTTATGACACTCTGTCGGACAGTGACATTGTAGAGACCCTTAAATCAATTATTTGATGCATGGTCGTGGCAGGGTCTTCTATCTTATTCCTATAAGTCGATTCTTTTGACTGGCGACCGTCTATCTGAGTCGGTGCAGTTTCCGATTGGTTTTGGTTGATGTTCTAGGTTGTGCCGTAAAAGGAGGGCCAGATGGACTTTTCTGGATAATGGTGATCTGATCATACAGAGTAGATGTATCAACAGGAATTGTCCACCCACGTTGGGTACAAACATCTTTAGGCCACTCGAGGAGAAGTAACTGTAAATGCGTGGCCACGCTCGGAAAAGAGATCTATGGTAGATTTTCAGGTCAGACTGTTACTCTCCCTATCGAGAAAACAACTCTAGATATAATCAATCGCAAGTGCGACCTGAAAGACACCTTGCGTTGAGTGGGAAATGTCATAAAGAGACAAGAGAATTGGTGACGCACACTTGTGTCAGACAAGTGGGAGATTGTTGGAGTAGGTGTCCTCCACAATAGTGCGCCACATAATAAATCTTATTAAGGAATATAATTGGGATATTTATTGACTATATATATGATTAGTCAGTTGATGAACGTAAATCAATAACGGTTGGCTGACTAGAGTTTGACGTTATTGTCGTATGACGGCGGTGATCAACTGATCCCTTTCGGTCACACCTAAAGGATGAAATCCAAATAGTAACTAATTATTTGTATACGATACAGTTAATTAGTACATTACATATATTCGATATGTACGAGAGTTAATTGTTAGAAATTGAGTTAAGAACTCAAATTCAATTAAGTTTATTTTTCAATTATGCGATAATTGACTAATAAATTTATATCTTATTTTAATACGATTAAATAAGATTTAACTTAGTAATTAATCGTTAAATTACTAAATTAGTTGAGGTTTTGAGATAGAGGTAATTAGTTAATTATATTTACAAAGAGTTGTAAAATAAATTAACTAAGCATTGTGGGACCCATTATATATTGATATAATGGTAAAATATTACTTAAAATGTTAAGTACATATTATTCATTTATTTGTGTCATATAATTGTTATATGATCAAATTAACACTTAATTATACAAGATAATTAAGCATATGATTAATAAGTATTTGTGGGACAAATATCAAAAATCAAAATGGATCAAATTGAGGCTCACATGGCCGGCCGGTTGTGGTGAAGTCAAATGATGATGTTGGTTGTTCTTATTTATACTCATAAGCAACATATGCTTATGACATGAATAGCAAACATGATATCATTTTATTCACTACAACACATTACCACCTTACATGGCAATAAAATAAGAAGAAAAATATCACTCTTGGGTGATGAATGGACCGGCCATTATGGCTATAAATTGAGCAATTGTTGTTCAATTTATTCACTTCTTCATTCTTACTTATTTTATCATTCATCTCTCAAAAAAATCATCTTCTCACTACAACTCTCATATACTAATATTTCCTAAGTATTACTAGTGTAGTAATATAGTCTAATATTAGTAGTATATTATCTATCTTATTATCTAGTTAATAATAAGGGTAGATTGTTTGGTTCATCTTGGTGCAACTAAGAGGAGATCTTCTACTTTGGAGATTATTTGTGTTCAACCATATTTGTAGCTCAAGATCAACAAGAAGGAGTTCTTGTTGTGCCCTTATATTTCCCATACCAATGTGAGGAAATTTCTTCTCTTATATAAATGTCTTTATATTTGCATGCATGTTACATAGATCATTATAATCTAAATTAAAAAGTAATTTAGTAAATAATTAGAGGAGTCTAATTAAGGTCTATGGACTTTCACAATCTAGTCTTATATTTCTTTTTAGCTTTAGTCTTTCTAGTTTAGATTCTCTTCTATTTTTGTCTTTTGTTCTAGTTTACTTTTATCCATTTCATATCAAAACATTAGCATAGTTCAATAAGAATTTCAATCTTTGTATCTACTAGTTGGGTTCAAGAGTTGTAATTCAAAGTACGGTATTTCTATGCGAGGGATTTCCATTATTGTTATCGCTTTCATCGTTGATCGTCACCTAGGTATTCCTAATTTATCCTTTGTTTATTGTTCTGTATTGTTTTCCATTTGATTGTTATTTTCTATTCGTATCACTTAGATTCCTTTTTACGTTGTTATAATCATAGTTTCATTTCTTAGATTGTCATATAGCGTCGTTATTATCGCCACATATAGAGTCTAAATTATTGTCAAAACCAACTAAATATGCTTACCTTAACTTTCATTATTAATATCATCTTAGTTATAAACATAATCATGAGTGAGTAGTCACCTTTCTAGGGTGTAGGGTAGCCATGTTAGATTGATTAAAATATGATAATTGGATAAAGGAAATTATGCTTTTAAAACATTGTGTCTATGCATGTTTGGACTTTAACGATAGTTGACGATTCTTGATCACAATCATTGACTAGTATGGAATTCTTTTCCAAGGTAGATATACAGGAATTGAATAGAGAAAGCGTGACATAGTGGATTAAGACCTAGTAAATCGCACTAAAACCCTGCTAGACCATCTGATCTATGATTGTAATGAACACGCCATTCTTATGAACGCTCAATGAATTATTTGCATATCCTAAATCCAATTTCATTAATATGTCAATCTACATGCGTGAACCTATTTCCCTAGATGTTTCTCATTATTTTTAATTTATCATTTGCTTTATTGTTTTCATTCTAGTTTGTTTTTATTTTGTTCTTATTTATGCCTTTCGTTAGTTTAGACATCACAAATTCCAATACCCAGAAAATCATTAGATAAAACTCAATTGTGAGACGATTCACAATCCATAGGAAACACCATCTCCCTGAGGATCGACCCCTACTTCCCTAATTACATTAAATTGTTATTAGCCTAGTCTGGGTAATTTATCTTTGTTTCGGGCTTGCGACAGGCCTGATCAAATTTTGGCGCCGCTGCCGGGGAGCACGGTTTAGTTTTCCTTTTTAATGTGATTTCTATCACGATTAGTTTTATCTAGTATTTAGGAACTCAAAATTTCTTTAGACCTCTCTTGATTTTTCAACTTAGCTTTTCTATCTTATGCCCAGATCTTCTAGACTAGGGACCCCTATTCCTTTAGACCCCGAACTAGAAAGAACTCTGCGTAGGAAATTAAAGTTATTCAACGAAATTTCAAAAGCTTCTGATATTTCAAGTTTAGACCGTATTCGTGAGAAATACTCGGATATTCTACCTACTCTTGAAGGAGAAGAAGATCTATTTTCATCTCCATTTCCAAAACCAATCAACTTTCAACCAACATTCCATCTTCATCTTCGCAACCAAAAATGGTTCGACTTTCCGACCATTCTAAACCCACTGCAGATACACTTCCAAAGGGTATCGCTACACCTCAAATTACAGCTCAAACTTCGAAATCAAACCTACCTTCATCAATTTAATAGAAAGAAATCAATTTGGTGGCAATGCCGCAGAAGACCCTAACCTTCATATCCAAAACTTCTGTGACTATTGCTCCACGATTAGACAAACTGGAGTATCCCCAGAACAGATTAGGGAAATGCTCTTTCCTTTTTCTTTAAGAGGAAAGGCAAAACTCTGGATCAATAGTCTTGACCGAGTTGCCCTAGAAATAGTTGATTGGGATGGTCTAGCTGTTGCTTTCTATCAAAAGTACTTCCCACCAGAACGAACCGCGCTCTTACGAAGTCAAATTACTGGATTCTGTCAGAGAGGCGACGAAAGCCTTTATGAGGCATGGGAAAGATATAAAGAATTACAAAGAGAATGTCCTCATCATGGCCTTGATTCATGGGTCCTGGCTATCACATTCTACAACGGTTGTTGTGGCGAATCGCGTCGTATCCTCGACTCCGCTAACAATGGTCGTTTCGATCAAATCGATGTAGAGATAGCTAGTGCGACTATCGAGTCAATGACAATCCACGATTCTCAGTATAGCAACTCGCGTGCTATACCGCTCAAAGCCAAGCAGGATAATTCGAGTAAAGTAGCACTCCTGGAAGCCCAATTAGCCCTTCTGCAGCAACAAGTAGGAAGCTCTTCCCAATCCAAGGAGCATATCAACGTCACTAACCACGTAGTGGTATGTGAGACATGTGGGATTGGAGGGCATAGTTTTCAAGATTGTAGAAGTTCAATAGAGCAAGTCAATGCCTATCAAGGATATAGGCAATGCAACGCTTTCTCAAACTTCTATAACGAAAACACAAAAAATCACCCATTTTTGTCCTACAAAAGTACCAATGTTCAAAATCCCCACCAACAAACTTAACAACCATTCATACCACACCAACAAAAGCCTTACAATCCACCTGGTTTTCAAAACCAGAGACCTTCATTCCAACCTAACTTCAATCAGCCATACCAAACTCAACACCAACCACCTCAAATTCAAGGCCAACCAAATGACTCAAGTTTGAGCAAAATTGAATCCATGCTTCTACAACTTGTTCAAAAACAGGATTCAATGTTTGCTCAATTTCAAAAGAGTGATCAAGCCAAAGATGCTGCCATCAAGATGCTTGAAACTTAAATGGCCCAATTGGGTACCTCTATTACCCAAAGAAAACAAGGCCAACTCCCACCTCATGGTGAACAACCGAGGGACACCGCAAATGCTATCACTCTTAGGAGTGGTACTACTTATACGGAACCTTAGCAACCCAAAGAACCAACAATTGAGCCTTCACCAGTAGAAAGCCAAAAAGAAACCCAACCATCCACCGCTAAGGAAGCGGAAGACAAATCTGAAAAGAAGGGTGAACTTGAAAAGGAACCCATCAAAATTCAAGTTCCATTTCCCCAGCGTTTGAGGAGAAATCAAAAGGAAACCCAATTCGGTAAATTCATGGAAGTTGTCAAAAACCTCCAAGTAACGGTTCCCTTCACTGAATTAATCACTCAAATCCCTTCTTACACGAAATTTATGAAGGATATCTTAACAAAGAAGAGGACTCTGGATGATGTTGAAATCATCGTTGTAACACCCCGTAATTTGAAAGACCGAAATTATATTTGAAAAGTAATAAATTTAATTTATTACGATTTATTTGAATTTATGATAATTTAATATAATTATTTTGAATTTATTTGGAATTAAAGAGTAGGTTATACGGTTTAAACCCGAACTTCATTTAACTATTCCCGAGTCAACTTAAGTCCCGAAACAAACCCAAAACCCGACTCCTACATGTGCCACACGCCCCAAGGCACCTTTTTCCCTCATTTTAGGGCTTTTGATTACTTTTGATTAAACTAATACAAATATCTAAGATATTTGTAACTTTATCGATCTGTCAACTTAAATTCCGCAACAAATCGCTTAAACCCGGACCCGACTTCTTCCTCCTCCACACGCCTCTCCATCTTGTCCCTTAGGATTAGATATTTTCATTTATTTTGATTAAACTAACATAATATCTAATAATATCTAGATATTTACCATAATATCTAAGATATTTATAAAACTCTAGTCAATCCCGTAACAACAAGTTCAAAACCCGACTCCCGTTAATCCCCTATATTACACGGTCCAACCTCCCCTCTTACTCACTAATTATCTTTTTATTTTACATTAAATCCACTTAATATCTACTTAATGCCTTCTTTAATATAATCACAATTGTTCTTCGTGTTCTTGATAGTTCTTGAGCAAAATCGTCACAAAACCTTCGTTACTTGGCCAAATCCGTTCTAAATTATATTTCTAGAGTCTCCTCTCCGCTCTTCATCTCCGTGTACGTTTCATTTTCAATGCCGACAAAATCGTTTTCAACACTTTAATTGTTGAAATCAAGTTTTAATACTAATAATGTTATTTTTGTCATTTCTTATAGGAGAAGATTATGAAGACGAGTTTGGTGACTCGTATATTTTAGAAGAAGATTAGTATACGGGTTTGTAGGTCTTATTTTGGTGCTATTTTGTTTTGTGCTAGCTAAGGTAACGATTACCGAGTTACTCGACGAATTAATGTCACATTTCTTTTTGTTATTTACGGTTTTAAGTAGTAACATGCTAGGTTGTTATTATTATTAAGTTTTATGAGTTTTTAACATATTTAGTGTTTTTGACATGTTGGATGATTTGTTCATAATCATAATTTTAGTATGAATGATGGTTGAATTGGTTGTTAAAATGGATGGTTGTTAATTAAAACATGTTAGAAATAAATTTGGGGTTGTTGTTGGTGGTGGCCGTGAATGGTGGCCGAGAAACAGGTCCGGCAGGCCCGGTTCAGGCCCGGTCCAGGCCCGGCTGCCCGGTCTTGGTTGGCCCGTTAATTGGCCCTTTGGGCTTGTGTCGATACTTGATTGTTTTGTTGTTGTTTTGACGGGTTTTAAATATGTTAAGCATGCGGGAAATATTAAGAAACGATTTTAGAAATGGTTGACCAAAACAGGCCCAAACCAGGCCCGTGGGCCCGGTCCAGCCCGGTTCAGTCTCGGCCCGGTCCAGGCCCGGCTGACCCGTGAGCCCTCCTTTGGGCTTGTGACGGTTTTTGAGTTTATTGTTATTATTATATCATGTTTTGTAATATTTAGCAAGTGGGAAATTTTAATAAGTAAATTATTTAATTAAACGGTTTTCATAATATTATTATTTCTCACATGTTAGAAATTATAGCATGAGATTGTAGTTTAATTTGATATCCCTTAAGTCAAGCGGGTTTCGTAAGAATTAATAATTCACATGTTAGAAATTAGAATAAAATAGCATGAAATGAATATGATGTTCTTATGTTCAAGCCTAAATGGCTAAGACTCTGTTTCTAGCCGGTTTGACCAAACGGGTTTGGTCAAACTATGATCTAGTCAGCCCCGTTTTGACTGATGACCCGTCGCGGGACTCGGGTCGGGGATTTGTCTTCAGGTAAAGTTTTATTTAATGAAGGAATGAATGAGCCTTAGTAGATATGAGGCGATATGATATTTGAATGTGATTTATATGCAATTAGTCACATGATAGGAAGTTTTTCCCGTGACTGTTTAATTGTATGATATATGTCGTGTTGACTAAGTACTCATAGAGAATTATGATTTTATGGCGTGTTGACCATTCTAATTCTAAATGAGTACCTTAGACCATGACATTGATAGACCTTACTATCTTTAACGAGTATATAGTTCACAGCTTGATAGCTTTTGTGTCACTGGCCTGGGATTTTGATACCAAGCCGGGGCATGGCTGCCTAATTGCTTCCACTTTGGGAATGGAGCCAGCTTAAGTACTAGCCAACTCTGCTTAGGGGGTCTCCTAGTAGAGATTCTCATGTACTTTTGGTCATGAGACAGGGAATGGGTTAGCTGTTGTCGCTAGGTCTGCGCAGTCTAGGACTAGGATGTTTATCCTACCTTGTGGTATAGACTCGAGTTACAGAAGTCGACTATTGACTGTGCTAAGAACTTATGCCTGTTTCTAGACGTATTGGTCTTTCATGTTTGATGATTCTATGAATCGTAGAAGGTGAGATGCAAGCCGGCTACGGTTGATAGAGTTTGGATTACCGGTTGTTAACTGATTCACATGATAGCTTGCATGAGTAGCTTAGCCTTCATATGCTAGGTTATATGTTAGTTATTTGTTTCATAACATGAAAAGCATATCGTATATGTTAAGGCTTTGTATTTTCCATATACATCTCTTTTATGTTATTCATGTTTTATTAAACTCGACATTTCGTGGCTGGGAGAACTCGGAGTTACTCCCCACTGACTGTGGCTTCCGTGTTTACATTTAATGCGGTCGACAGGTTTGTGATGCATGCTTGGGTACATTGACGAGCTAGCGAGTGAAGTATTACCTTGGACCTATATTCGGTTCTTAGGATTGTATTATTTAATACACTCTTTTATTTCCGTATTTATTAGGGAGATATGTCTCCCGTTTTAGATACTTCTTATGTATAATATTATTTCCTTTTTGTTATGAACCTTTTTCTTTAAGACACCTTTGTTATGATGAATATATTTAATGGTAGGTTCCGGTTTTAAAATTTACCGATTTTCACTAAAGTGAACCTATTAAAAACGTATTCTCATCTTTTATTTATTTAAATTACTTGTTTATCTTTCCGCAAATTCGAGGGTGTCACAGTTGGTATCAGAGCATTTCGCTCCCGACGCACGTTTGTGTACCCTAGTATAAATAACTTGACCTTAATAAAATAATAAACTTGTGAGATAGAATGGTAGGATGGGTAGATTAGGATTTATGTTGTAGTCTCTTTGTGCTTGCTAAATGATAAGTACTAATCTGTGTTTTCTTTTGCAAGATGCCTCCGAGAGTTGACAACGCGATCCTAGAAGCTCTTACTCTTATTATACAGAATCAGCAAAATCAACAAAATCAATAGCCGAATCCTATTCCTAATCCTCCTCACGACCATGAGAGACACGGAAGTTATACATGGGTTGCTTCACAACTGTCTAGGAGCAAAGCCAAAACCTATGGTGGTGAAGTGGATCCCATCGAGCTTTCGGAATGGATACGGGAAATGGAGAAGAACTTTTCTCTATATGATGTTCTTGAAACGGATAAAGTCCGTCTTGCTTCCCACTTCTTAGTGAAGGAAGCTGATCAGTGGTGGTCACTTACTGGCCCTACTTCTAAGTTGGAACCTGGTTTTGGTTGGACTCGTTTCCGTGAGCTATTAGAGACGAGGTTCTACCCTGATGAATTGAGGCAGCAGAAACTGAAGGAATTCATGGACTTCAAACAGGGAAGTCTCTCAGTTCAGGAGTTCACGACCAAATTCAACGAGTTGGCTCATTATGCCACTCGGCTTATTAAAAGGGAGGAAGACAAGGCATTCTTTTACCTGGGAAAACTTTCTCCTCAGGTGAAGGGCAAGATCAGTAGGGGTGCTACTTCCTTTGTCTCTATCTACAACGATGCTATATGGGCAGAGAGTTCAATTCGCGAGATTGCCGACGAGGCTCGTACCTCGTATGTTGCTCCTAATGCTTATGGTAAGAGACCGTTGTATCCTACTTCTCGACCTTCCTTTTCCTCCTCTTACTCAAACAAGAGGAAGAATTTTCAGAGTGGACAAGCAACTCAGAGTAACCGTCCATTCGTCCCGAGCAACAACAACGATCTTAAGGGTCGTATCTGTTTTGGGTGCAAGATGCCTATGCATCCCGGTATTGGCTGTTTCAACAAGCCAATTGTGTGCTATACTTGTCAGAAACCGGGACACAAGTCTAATGTATGTCCTGATAAGAAGAAGACAGCTTCTACACCAGCTACTTCTGGGAGACCGAAGGGTCGAATTTTCATCATGAGCCGCGCTGAGGCCGATGCTCAACCAGACATTGTGACTGGTATGTTTTCAATTTATGAAATACCGTGTTTAATTTTATTTGATACGGGAGCTTCTTTGTCCTTTATTTCGATGAGACTATCCGATAAATTACCTCTCAAAGCTTCAATTGGAGAAAGTACTCCTATATCTTTACCGTCCGGAGATGTGTTTTCATGCTCTTATGTTCATTCGGACATTCCTATATCAATAAACGGATCTACTTTTCCGGCTAATCTCCTTCGGTTCCCTCTTGAAGAATTTGATATCATTCTGGGCATGGATTGGTTATCTACATATCATGCTCGATTTGAATGCCGTGACCAGAAGATTATTCTCAAAAGCCCTTTAGGTACCCGTGTATCCTATCAAGGGGTTCGAAAACAGACCACTGTGAAACTTGTTTCGGCTATGAAGATGGTAAAAGCTATCAAGAAAGGTTACAAAGCTTTCTTATGTGTTGTGACTACTTCTACCACTTCGTCTTTGCCTTCATTGGAAGATGTGCCAATTGTTCAAGAATTTCCAGATGTATTTCTCGATGAATTACCAGGAATTCCACCTGAAAGAGATGTTGAGTTCTCTATTGAACTAGTTCCTGGAACTGGTCCTATTGCGAAAGCTCCATATCGCATGGCACCTACCGAATTGAAAGAGTTGAGAGTTCAACTTGATGATATGATCGCGAAAGGCTTCATTAGGCCTAGTGCATCTCCTTGGGGTGCGCCCGTGCTCTTTGTCAAAAAGAAAGACGGTTCTATGCGACTGTGCATTGATTATCGTGAGTTGAACCGTGTCACAATCAAAAATAAATATCCACTTCCGCGTATTGATGATCTCTTTGACCAGTTACGTGGTGCTTCAACTTTTTCAAAGATTGATCTTAGATCGGGTTATCATCAAATTCCCGTTCGTGAAGCAGATATTCCCAAGACTGCTTTTAGCTCGAGGTATGGTCATTTCGAATTTAAAGTGATGCCATTCGGTTTGACTAACGCTCCAGCAATATTCATGGATCAGATGAATCGTACCTTCAGCGAGTACCTCGATAAATGTGTTGTAGTATTCATTGATGATATTTTGATCTTTTCTAAATCTAAGGAAGAACATGCTGATCACCTCCGAACCATTTTGGGTGTTCTTCGACGCCAAAAATGGTACGCTAAGTTCTCTAAATGTGAATTCTGGTTGCCCGAGGTATCTTTCCTTGGTCATGTCATTTCAAAAGACGGTGTTATGGTCGATCCAGCTAAGATTGAGGCCGTGGTGGAATGGAAGAGTCCGAAAAATGTGTCCGAGATTCGGAGTTTCCTTGGTTTAGCGGGTTATTACCGTCGGTTTGTGAAAGATTTCTCTAAGTTAGCAAGACCGATGACTCAATTGCTAAAGAAGGAAGCAAAGTATATCTGGACCGATGAATGTGAAAATGCCTTCTTGGAATTAAAGAAGAGATTGACTACCGCACCGGTGTTGACTTTACCAGATGATGAAGCTGATTATGATGTCTATTGTGATGCTTCTAAGCATGGTTTGGGATGTGTCTTAATGCAGAATAGAAAAGTCATTGCATATGCTTCTCGACAACTCAGGGTTCATGAAGTGAACTACCCGACTCATGATCTTGAGTTAGCAGCTGTGGTGCATGCATTGAAAACTTGGAGACACTATCTTATTGGAGTTCATTGTCGAATCTATACCGATCATAAAAGCTTGAGGTGCATCTTTACTCAGAAGGAGTTGAATATGAGACAGAGAAGATGGTTAGAGTTAGTGAATGATTATGATGCCGAGTTGATTTACCATGAAGGAAAGGCAAATGTTGTGGCAGATGCATTGAGTAGAAAGACTAGTCATTCATTGAATGCTCTTAGTACTTTACCCGATGAACTGGTAACAGAATTTCAGAAGCTTAAGATACAGTTTGTTGGGAAAGGATTCGATTATCTTGGTGCTTTGACTGCGGAACCCGATTTCTATCGAGAGATTCGTACTTATCTACCGGAGGATGCTACTTTCATAGCCATACGAGCAAAAATCCTACTTGGGCAAGCTAAGGATTGTGTGGTGGATAATGATGGCTACCTTCGTTACCATGGTAGAATGTATGTTCCGAGAAGTGCCGAGTTGAGAAAGAGAATACTTGATGAAGCTCACCTTTCTCCTTATTCTATTCATCCTGGCGGTGACAAAATGTATAAAGATTTGAGACCACAGTTTTGGTGGCCTAGGATGAAGATTGAAGTAAAGGAGTATGTTAGTAAATGTCTTACTTGTCAGAAGGTGAAGATCGAACATCAAAAACCCGGAGGTTTGCTACAACCTTTGAAAATTCCTCTTTGGAAATGGGAGTATATTTCTATGGACTTCGTGATGGCTTTACCTAGAACTTCTAGTGGAAAGGATGCCATCTGGGTTATTGTAGACCGTCTAACCAAGTGTGCCAGATTCGTGCCTATCAAAGAAACTTGGAAGATAGATGTCTTAGCCCGTGTCTATGTGGAAGATAGATGTCTTAGCCCGATTCTGGACGGCTTTACAAGAAGCCATGGGTCGTAAATTGTTGATGAGCACAGCATTTCATGCCGCTACTGATGGTCAAACCGAGAGGACGATCCAAACTTTGGAAGATCTTCTCCAGGCTTGTGCCTTAGACTTTCACGCTTCTTGGGAGAAGTGTTTGCCTCTGGTTGAATTTTCTTATAACAACAGTTACCATGCTTCTATCAAGATGGCACCGTACGAGACTTTATACGGTAGGAAGTTGACAACGTCAAATATTGTCGTGTCTAGTAGTATTTTTTAGAGTCTTTCGCTCTACTTTTTACGGGTCATTAGTTTTATTTTATGTAAATTTTAGTTTTTGTAATAATGATAGTATTTAGTACTTTAAGTCAATTTTGAGAGTTAAATTCCGTAAAGTCAATAAAAGTCAAACCCGAAAACCCGAGACCCAAAACCCGGAATTTTTGAATGGGCTAGCAATGAATCATCAAGGTATGAAGACCAAGCCCAATGGGTCAATGGAAGTCAAGGCGGGGTCAATATCCATGGGGTCAACGAAAGTCAAGAAGGAAAACAAGGCAAAAGTTGGGCAGTGCTCGACGCAGCCTGCGTCGTAGGACGCAGCCTGCGTAGCACGACGCAGCCTGCGTCATCTCTCAGCACGGGTTTTTCTCATTTTCTCGTCTTGTCTTTTGGAAGCCCACCTTTCAAGGCCCCTAGGTTTGCGGACCAAGGGTATAAAAGAAGATTTCTGAAGAGAGGCAAGGGCATCAAGCATTCAACATACAACATCATATTTTCCTTAGCATTTTCTCTACTTTGTTCTTCAAGTTTGGCTTTTGTAATGGGTTTTTGCTTAGAAATGGGTTGTAATATGAAGACTATGGGTAGCTAATCTTCTTTTGCTTAGTGTAATTTGAACAAGTTCTTCCCTTTTAGCATTGTAAGACCTTTTTAATCCTTCCTTCTCTATTTAATTCCATTTTCCTTGTTTGAATTTCATTGTTGAATGAATTGTTGTTAAGACTAACCATCTTAGTAATTGTTTGTTTGATTTAATTGCTTTGTCTTGATGAATTTGGTTGATTTGTCTTGATATTTGTTGAAGCAACTTGAAAGTTTGTAACTTTGGTTTAAAAGTTGGAACCTTTTTAGTGGGATTTGGATTATTGTGTATTTAGGACATGGTTTAATGTTTTATTACATGATTCTAGCATGCTTCTTTGATTTTGTGCTTAAAGCTTGCATCTTTATTTATGCTTATGTTTTAATAAGTATGGGTTTAGTTGTATTGAGTCATTTATGGATGGTTTAATTCATTGGTGGCTAGTTTTTAGAAGTTTGTAATAGATAGTTAGAGAAAGGAGGAAAGGAGGGATCTTTACTTTGTTAATTGTGGGGGAACTTGGGATAATTGCACTAAGTTATTTATCCATATTTGAATCTTTGAGTATTTAGTTAGTGTTGGTGATTTTTAGGCTTGATAATCTTTTCTCATGAAAAACTCTCTTCCTATTTGTTATCTACACGTTTACCATTGTGAATATCATAGTTTGTAAGTAATTCAAGTCTTTGTTTCAATTAGTGTTTTAATTTGTGGTTAGATTAATTAATTTGTTTAATCGGTTTTTAGCAAGAGTCTAGATTAGATCTTTAGCATTCATCGCCTTCCCTTGGGTTCGATCCTTGTCTTATCCTTACTACCCTTTATTTAGGTTGGTTTGAGTCTAGATTTGGCTTTATAAATTGTTATTTGGCATAGCTAATTTGTGGATTTAACGACACCGTAAAATAAGCCCGTCAAATTTGGCGCCGTTGCCGGGGAAGGCAATATAGCTAAATATCAAATTGAACTCTTGTTAGTGTCATACTTTGTTTAGATTATTTTTCAAATATTTCTTTTTGTATTGTTGGTAGGTTACTTGGTGTTGAAGTTACTAATTGTGTTGTTGAAGTGTTTTAGAGTTTATGCCTAAGTCACAAGAGGGACTTGATGACCATGACATTGACCCGGCTTCTAGTAGCATTTCCAATTGGTTGTTTTCGAACCCCCTCTATAGGAGACCCTTTTGGAGGGAGCCTAGTGAGGAGGAGTTTGAGAACAATATTTTTCAAGAACCACAAGAACAAGTGTTTGTGTCACCACCTAGATCACCACCTAGGAGA
>JAIUZE010006245.1:0-17167 GCA_022085475.1 Heliosperma pusillum | reverse complement strand
TATAACACTTTGTTTGGAGCTTTTCCAGCTGACCGCAACCCCATTAAGAGTTAAAACGAATCCAGACTGAGATTTCGAGTCCTCTCGATCCGTTTGGAAGCTAGCATCTGCGTAACCGATTGCGCATAGCTCAGTGTCACCTCCATAAGTCAATACCCAATCCGTAGTCCTCCGTAGGTACTTAAGGATATTCTTAACAGCCATCCAGTGTGTTTCACCTGGATTGCCTTGGTATCGACTTGTCATACTCAATGCATATGCCACGTCTGGGCGTGTGCATATCATGGCATACATGACGATACTATAGCTGATGCTGGAATCCGACTCATGCGCTCGACCTCTTCCGATGTCTTTGTGCCTGACTTACTCAATGCATCCAAGAGGACATTGGGGAAGGGTTCCCCTCTTGGAGTGGTCATGCTGACCTCCAAGAATCTCATCTTTATAAGACTCCTGACTGAGGGATAACATCCGTCAGTGATCTATCTCTGTAGATACGGATCCCCAAAATTCTTTGTGCCTGGCCCAGATCTTATCTGGAAAATGGTCTTTAACCAACTTTTACCGAGTTAAAGAGTATGTCATTCCAATCAAGAGTATTCATCGACATACAATATTAGGAAGACAATCTTGCACCCACTTGACTTGATATATAAGCATGGTTCCTCGACCGATCGAGTAAATCAATTCTTTTTTATCACCTGGTCGAAACGATGATTCCAACTCCGAGAAGCCTGCTTAAGTCCATAGATGGAACGCTTAAGCTTGCATACCTTCTTAGGATTCTTAGGATCAATGAAACATTCGGGTTGTACCATGTACAACTCCTCCTCCAAATAACCGTTTAAGAAGGCGGTTTTCACATCCATCTGCCAAATTTCATAATCATGAAAAGCGGCAATCGCTAAGATTATCCGAATGGAACGCAGCATAACTACGGGTGCAAAGATTTCATCATAATGCAAACCGTGCACTTGAGTGAAACCCTTTGCCACTAGTCGTGCCTTGTATGTATCTGGTTGTCCTTCTACAAAATGCTTTATCTTGTAAAGCCATTTGCACGAAGAGGCCGGAACCTTATCAGGTAAGTTCAACCAGATCCTATACGTCACTATACATAGAGTCCACTCGGATTGCATGGAGTAAGCCATAGCTTAGAGTCGGAAACAGGTCATGGACCTTTTTATTAGGTAGAGGGTTCGTTACTTCTAGGAGTAAAAACGTCATCCCACTCTCATTCTCCTCGACCATACCAATGTATCTGTCTGGGAATAGAGTGTCTACCCGACCTCCTCGGTTCCAAAGGAATATTTACCGCAGCTGATGATGAAGGAACAGTTTCCTCCATTGGTTGCTCGGTTGTTGGTTCTTGAATCTCCGACAGTTCGAAGGTTCCATTACTTGTCCTATTCTCGAGAAATTCTTTCTCTAAGAACGTCGCACTAGCCGCAACAAAAAACTCGATGTTCGGTAGGCGAGTAAAAGTAATGACCAAACATCCCTTTTGGATAACCAATAAAGTATGTCTTGACCGATCGTGGGCCGAGCTTATCGTCAGGTCTCCACTTGACATAAGCCTCGCAGCCCCAAACCCGAATAAAGGACAAGTTAGGGACAGTTCCCTTCCATAATTCATATGGAGTCTTGTCTACAGCTTTAGACGGACTTCGGTTAAGTATTAGAGCAGCTGACAAAAGAGCATAACCCCACAATGAATCAGGTACAACCGTGTGACTCATCATGGATCGAACCATATCAAGTAATGTTCGATTTCTCCGTTCGGACACACCATTCAATTGTGGTGTTCCAGGTGGAGTTAACTGCAGTACTCCACCACAGTCTTTAAGGTGTCGATCAAACTCCTTCGAAAGATATTCGCCACCACGATCTGAACGTAGTGCTTTAATCTTTCTATCCAGCTAGTTTTCAACCTTATTCTGGAATTCCTTGAACTTGTCAAAGGACTCACTTTTATGCTTCATTAAGTAGACATAACCATATCTACTCAAATCGTCCGTGAAAGTGATAAAAATATCTATAGCCATCTCTAGCGTTGATTGACATAGGTCCACACACATCAGTATGTATGAGTCCTAATAGGTCAGCAGCGCGCATTCCAACACCTTTGAAGGAAATTCGAGTCATTTTGCCTATGAGACATGATTAACACGTGCCAAAAGATTCATAGTCAAATGGGGAGATAGTCCCATTATCAATGAGCTTCTTCACGCGTTTTTCATTTATGTGTCCCATACGACAATGCCATAAATAGGTTTGATCTTTGTCACCAACCTTTGCTTTCTTACTACTCACATGCATTATATCTGTGGTTTGATATAAAACATAAATCCCATTCATGGAAACTGCTTTACCATAAATCATTTCGTTTAAAGAGAAAATACAGCTATTATCCTTTATTACAAACGAAAAACCGTCCTTATCAAGTACGGAAACAGAAATAATGTTTTTAGATAAACTGGGTACATAGTAACAGTTATTCAGAAATAACTCAAATCCACTCGGGAGTTGGATTACATATGTTCCCACTGAAACGGCAGCTACTCTTGCTCCATTCCCCACTCGCAGGTCCACATCACCCCTTGCGAGAGTTGTGATGTTTCTTAGGCCCTGCAAATGATTGCACAGATGAGAACCACAACCAGTATCTAGTACCCAAGTTCCGAAACTTGCATGGTTAATCTCAATCATATGAATAAAAGAAGAAGACATACCAACAGGAGAGACGCGGCCTGCTTTTATGTCCTCACGGTACACGAGGCAGTTCCTCCTCCAATGCCCAAACTTGTGGCAATGGTGGCACTCCACGTTACCTTCATCGCTCTTTGTCTTGCCTTGTGAGCTACCGCTAGTCTCACCAGGCCCACTCTTGCCTTGCCCTGGCTTTTTGAACTTCGGCTTCCCTACAGCTAGGTTGGCCTGAGCCTTGCCCTTACCTTTCCCCTTGTTGCTAATCATGAGAATGTCCTGTTTCAACTCCCACTCAATTTCAGATCACTCTCTGTCTGTACAAGGAGTGAGTGGAGCTGATGAAGACTCTTCTTCATATCATTCATATAGTAATTTGCCCTGAAAAGGGCAAAAACCATCATGAAGTGAATGAAGAACGCGGTCTATGACGATCTTCTCATCTATTTTGCAACCAAGTGCCTCCAGTTTCTCGACATTCTCAATCATGTCAAGAATGTGTGGGCTAACTGCTTGGCCCTTCTGGAGTTTCGCTTCAAAGAAGCGACAGGTATGCTCATAGCTAACGATCCTCGGAGCTTTCGAGAACTCGTTAGAGAGCGTGGTGAAAATCTTGTTCGCACCATGGGCAATGAATCACCTTTGCAAATTTGATTCCATTGAAAAGATGAGTACGTTCTTTATCGCACCCGCCTCCATTACGAAATCACTATAAGCAAGTGATTCATTAGCTCCTGCATTGGGGCCTGGGTTTGGCGGTAGTGGCTCAGTCAAGTACTTGAGCTTACCGTCAGCAATGGCAGCATTCCGTAATGCCGCATCCCAGTCCGCAAAGTTGGACCCGTTATTCTTCAGTCGCGTTGACTGATTCATAGTGTCCATGAACATCTTAAGCCAGGACTCACGTCCGAGCGTGGCACTTGGCATTGGGTCATCAGTATGGCCAGCCATTTGTTATAGCAGTTATATCTGAATATATGACTGTGGGAAAAATAAATATGATAAGTTTCATCGTTTTAAATTTGAGTCTAATGAAAAACTGTTTAATTCGATGACTCGTGCATTTGTACAATTGACCTCCCTCAAGAATTATATAAATGATCCCAAGACTCAATTTCTGTAAATTGATAAGCCAACCTCTTGGCTAATTCTACTTTTAGAATTCCTGGTCGCTAAATTTCTGTAAATTCTATCTATAGTCCATCATAATCACGAGATATTACTCGTACTATAATGTTGAGATAAAATAGGTCAACACTCACTACTTACCCAACGTAGAAGGGGTCATATTATGACTTCCGACGAAGAAGGGGCTCATAGTAGTTTTTCCTATAAAGACTAGTCTCAATTTTAATTTATAGGGAAAGGTCCCATCATCTTAACTTAAATTCATTTTAAGTGAACGAATGTCTAGCAACTCGAGAATGATTTAACTAAGGTGATGGCCCTAAAAGCGAGTGACATCTGTATGTCCATGATTAAAATATTCAACCTATATGAATCATTTTCATGCAATTTGGATTAGGTGGTTTGGTTTAGGCAGAATATGATGCAATTATATCTATCATGTGATGGAAAGTAAACGAGAATGAAAAACGTAAAGGAAAAACATGTCCTAGTGTGGCCTATCCTACCAAAAAGAATGAAATACAACTTGGAATCCAACTGCTTGGAGCCTTGGACCCTCGAAGCTTGACTTGATCACCCTTCTTGGTCCATGTAGCGGGAGTGAGCTCCAATCTCCATCTTTAGTCTTCTTTGAAACAACAATAAATAAAATTACATAGATCCTATTTATTACATACTAACTTCAAAACCCAAAACTAAAAAAAATGGAGATTCAAGATCTCAAATTACATCCAAGACTATGTTACCATCATTACGGTAACACAATCTACTAAGGCCACACTAAGTTACAACTGATTGTAAAATACGATAAAAATTCATTCAAACAATCCAAAAACATTATAAAAGCACCAACTAAAATAAAACATACAAGACATAATACAGTTATTACGATGTTTTATTATCCAAACCACCCTTTAACATCGATTATAATTATGTGGTGATTATGTAATTACCCACATTAATTACAATCCCGATTCATTTTACTGATAAAATGAACTATCCTAAACATTTCAAACTGCTTTAAAATGTAAGATATTAAGCATATGTGAACCGTTTCACATTAATTATACACAATCCGAATAATGTACAATTAAAGGCCAAAAACTTAAACACGGAAAAACAGAAATTTTTCAGCAGAAATTTTCGGCAAATTTTTCAGCAACAATTTTTCGGCAAATTTTTTTTTCCAGCAAAACGGTCCTTATCGACAAAATAGGGAAAAATCAATATCCTTTCAAATGATAAACTCATTCAACATCATTTCCATTTTCATTTTAATCTAATCTTTATTAAATTAAAACATCTACAAATTTGTTGTATGTTATTTTAACAGATTAAAATAACAAAATAAATCTAAATGAAAACGAAAACGAAAGGAAATACGATACTGTAAAGTACTCGATCGAGAAGAAATTAAACAATAAAGTCTCTCGATCGACTAATTCTTCCTAGTCGACAAACAGGGACCTCGATCGAGTATAAACATCACTCGATCGAACAAAACTTTGAGAAAACTGCTCGATCGAGCAAAAACAAGTACTCGATCGACCAAAAGGTTTAGAAATCTGCTCGATCGAGCAAATAAAGCCCTCGATCGAGACAAACATTCACAAAAACTGCTCGATCGAGACACTAAAGTCCTCGATCGAGGCAAACACACAGCGGAATAAACTGTTTCGGTTTATGAAATCAAATTAAAACAATTTCGTGGCCTATGGCCCTATGCTCTGATACCACTTGTGGGAAATCGGTATTACCACAATACAATTATTATAGGATTATAACGAAAAGTAATAATTTGATTATCAAGTCATAAACGAAAACAAAGAAAAGATTTAGAAATCAACCTCCGGTCCTAGCAATAGGCGTAAAGAACAGAGATACCAAGGTAGATATCCTCCTAATCGTTGCACCCAAGATGCTTCGAGAAATACCCTTTTCTTTTGCTAGAAAGTAAACCCCTTACACGATCTCACTGTTGAGAAGAAGGGTTTTGTGTTTTGTCAAAAGTTACTGATAACATTTGTCTTTTTGTGATTTTGTTGAGATGGAGGCAGTCAGTGAGAATGCAATTAGGTTTTTAGAATTTTCTTCACCCTTCTCTTTTTCTCACGGCACATTTGGGTTTTTATATGAGGAGATTTGGTCTCCTCAAAATAACTACCCATTGACTAAAAACCGAGTGTATCTGGATACATTCGTTTTTGGTCATTTTAGCTTCGAATATAATGTAATATCTTATAATCGTCGTTTTACATGGACCGACATTATAATACATCATTAAATATAAATATCCGTATATTTATAATTTGCCAATTAATTATAACGGTTTATGTTTAATTAGCTTACATTATATATCCAATTTACGAATTACAGTTAATTCGTCTAAGCTAACTTTATTTAATCGTTATTAAATAATCGTCTCATCATCACATTGACTAACCTTTTAGTCAAATACACTGACTAACCTTTTAGTCATATATTAGGGCATCAATATGATTATTTTCTCAAATAATCACATCTCTCAAACACATCCTATAGGTGTGACTTTTAGGGAACAGTTGATCACCGCCATCTGTATGACAATAACGTCAAACTTATCTAGCAAGCCAACCGTTATTGATAAACGTTAATCAACTGATTATTATACAAAGTATACCCTGTGAACCTACAGAGATTTATTTATGTTATTGCACTAACTGTGGAGGACACTGGCTCCAACACAATCATCATCAATAACATGAATCCTAAGCTTTCTAATCGTATTCTAAATACGAATTCTAACATAGAAGCATTTAAAACACGTAAATGATATCGAGTAACCCTTCACCGTTACCTTATTGCGTCTTTAATCGATTTCTAAACCTTCCTAGTCTCCACCTACATACAATTAGATAATAAAAGATGAATATCATTCACCTTGAGAAAGACGGATAATTTAAAAAGCGAGAAAGACGGTAATTTTATTACCAATACGGATAGAGGAAGATGAGAGGGGAAGAATAAGACGAACTTACGAGAATTTGAGCAAGAAACGAATGAGATACGATGATTATAAGATCGGATCAAAGATGGAGGCAAGGGTTTTGATGGTTTCTTAGTGATGAAGAAATGTGTTGTGTTTGTGAATGAAAAATAGGTTAAAGGAAGTATGAGTTGTGTTAGGAAAAAGTCAATAAAAAGTCAAAGACGGCTTAAGACGGGCTTTACATGAAATCTTGCGGAAATTCCAAATACGAACTCGGAAGTTCTAAATTCGACTCGGAAAATTAAATTCTAAATTAGAACTAAAATTCGCTGAAAAGTATCCGTAAAATATTTTCACTATAAAAATAGGGTACATTTGCGGGTGTTACACGACGGGAGACAGACCACACCCTGAGTTCGCCTCTCGTGGCTCTCACGCCGCGAGGGGGATGTGCACATTAATGTTCTGGGTCTCTCGCTACGACTCAGAGGGAAGTTCGATGTCCAGTGCTGCGGTCTGACACCAATAGGTGGTTTTGCAGGTCAGGTTTGCAGCCTGATGCTGCTGGGGTTACCGCTACGGTGGGCCTACGGTTACTGGTACTTGATGGTGTTGTTGGTGGGGACTGATGGTTTCATATTGCTCTTATTATCGTCTTATGCGTTGAATGATGTATTATGGTGCTGACCCCTTATTCTATTTTCAAATTTGTGATGATCTTTTGGGGGATTGGGAGCAGGTTGTTTAGCAGGTGATGTTCGTGGATAATTGAGATAGCTGGGATGCGACGAGTCGACGGCCACATTTACTTCCGATGAGTCTTAGATTTGCGAACGAGTTTATTCTATGTTGTTGTAATTGAATTATTGTGATAAAGGTTAAATAAAATAATAATTGTTTCTTTATTGTCTATTTGATACTATTATCTACCTCAGGCAAACCGAGATGGTAGCATCCCGATTTACTAAGGAGGTCTTGTAAGACTCTTTGGTAGATGAGGTGTTACACAATTAATCTAGACTAGAGTAGCAAACTTTACCCTAATAATTTGTATGTGTTTCATCGTTATTAAGATTAAGTAGAAACTAAACATATAATTCGAACCGTTAACGGCATGTGTTAAAGATCGTTATCTTTATTGCTTCCTTTGAATGTTAATGCTGTTGTTGGATTAAATCTAGACGCTTGGCTTAGATTGTTCAATAATTAGGATCCTCTGATATCGCGTTTCGATTTAGTTGACTAAACTTAAGAGGAAGAAGGAAACCCATATTTCCACAATAGAGTACTTGAGAGTAATTGAGTTTTAGACACTCAATGATCAGTTAGTTTGTTGATAGTGGATGTTTATTGACCCGAGACCTTTAGTCATCTGAATTTACGCATCTTTATATTACTTGTTTTGTCTTACTAGTTAATTAGACACTAGTTAATCATCATCAAAAAACCTTTCTCTTGTTACTTGTATTCTATATTTTTACACATTAATTGCATAGCCTTCCCTGTGGATTCGACACCCGACTTACCTCTACTATATAGTTTAAGGTAATAGGACATTATTATTTATCTTTGGGAGGATACAACTTCGGCTCACTGGACTTTCTAAAGCGATTTTTACGATAAATAATTTAATTTGTACGACGATCCAAAAGATACGTACTTTTCTTAAGGCTCTCACTTAAAGATGAATAATAAAACGAACGATAAATAATACTCCCTCTATCCCGGTCATTTGTTCACCTTTGCTTTTGGCACAATTATTAAGGAAATGGTAGGGAACCATTTTTTATTGTACTTTGTGGATGACAAGTAGACAATAATCCCATTGGGTGATCAAATTATTCATGCATTACTATCTTAATATAGAAAGGTAAACAAATGAATGAGACACCCTAAAATGGAAATGGTAAACAAATGACCGGGACGGAGCGAGTAACAATTTAAATAGAGACAAATATATTGACGGTTAAGAACAAAAACTTTAAACGACCATAATTTTGCGCTCGGGTGTCCGTTATGGACAACTTTAAACGGTCATAATCTTGTAATAGTTTATTTTAGTCGGATTTAGATGAAGATTAAGATCGAGAGATTGAGTTTTTATTCAAGTTCGTATCTTTTTCGTCTCATTTATGTTGATCGGTAAAAATCTCTCATTTCCATTATATTGTTTTACTAGATCTAGTTATTAGTAATATTTAACCTTATTATTATTGTGTTAATTGCTATGTTTGTCTTAAATATGTTTGAGTAGATTATAGCTCGGGTTTGGGGGGACCTTTTGTGAAGCAATCGAATTGAGTTTGTCGTTGTGACGATGAGAATTACTTGGGTAACTTGTATTCATTGTCTTGCATGCTACGTGTTTGTTGAAATGTCCGAGTGAAAACTTGAGTTATTTCTCTTGTCTTGTTGACTTCTCCTTGTAGCGTATGCTTGGATTAGTCGTTTCTTCCATTAATTATATTTACTGCTTACATTAATTATATTGACAAAATTTTATAAATTAAGTTATTCTTGATTTATCCATTCAGGTCGAGTTTCGACCCTAAATTAACGGATTATTTTGAATTTGGGTTGAATGGGTTGCGGGTCGTGATTTTGAGGTATTGACCGTGGAGAAAATGGATGGGGTGGAATTTCCGGGTGAGGTCAAGATGAGTGTGTAAGTAAATAAGAGAAATCGAGAATGGATGTTGTTGGTTAAGATGAGTGACACCATTACACCAATGTGAATATTGTTCTGTTTTAAGCCACTCACGGCCTCAGCTCTTCCAAAAGAAACGCGGTAGTGTTACTGTCAGTCAGTCATTCAACAACAACAACAACAACAACTACAACTCCTCATTTAAATGGCAATTGGGTGAGAAGAAGCGCATATTAATATTCTAAGTGTATCTGTGGAATACTATTAATCAAATGAGTACCATATCAAGCTGTTTGTCATCATCATCTGTCAAATTCCGTCCCCATAATAATAACACTTGTTTCTCCAGAAACAACAAGCAGCTAGAGTTGTCCCTTGGATTAAGAAACCCTAAAGTACGGTTTAGGGTTAGGGTTATCAGAGCACAAAGTAACATCGATGTTCCGTCTCCAATTAAGCCTGGTGGCGTTGTTGAAAGCGACTATCTGCCTTTGGATATTCGAAAGCGTGCCATGGATGCTATTGATTCCCTCGGTCGTAGGGTTACTATCGGTGACGTTTCTGCTAGAGCTGGCCTTAAACTTACCCAAGCTCAAAAGGCTCTCCAAGCCCTTGCTGCTGATACCAACGGCTTCTTGGAGGTATACACTCTCAACCCTTGTTATTCTCTTTCCACGCTAATTCTTATTTCAAACGGATTATTTTTCAATTGCGGTCACATCCACCCCTAAAATGGTTACAAAAGGATTATCGCTCTAAGCTTGTGGCTATTCCGAGTATATGACTTCCTTCCAACAGGTATCAGATGAAGGTGATGTGTTGTATGTTTTCCAAAAGGATTATCGCTCTAAGCTTGTGGGCAAGTCTCTCAGGATGAAAATTGAACCTTGGGCTGATAAGGCTAAAGTATGATAATAATCTCTTGTACCTCAAATAGCTTCATCCTCATTCCACTTCGCGCTTATCTAATCTTATTCTGCCTTAACTTTGTTGGCAGTCTGCAGCTGAGTATCTCATTAGGGTTTCCTTCGGGACTACATTAATTGCTTCAATAGTTATTGTCTTTACAGCTATCATAGCCATTGCCGCCTCAGCTGAAAGGTCTCATGGTTACCTCATATTTCAACATCCAATTTCTCTCTCTCTTTTTTTTTATAATATATATTGCTCACATTATGCTTTCCACAGCAATAGCGAGAGTAAGAGCAGCAGTCGGAGGAGGCGAGGAGACAGCTTTATTAATTTGGATTTTGCCTTGTACAATACGCGGGATTTGTTCTGGTAATTCTTTTTTACTTCCCATATTCAACCACATTCTCCATTATTATACTTCACTGTCACTCACCACAAATGTTTTATCTTGTTACGTGAGAGTCACACTTCTTACCCTCCTTTGCTTATTACTCTTATCTAAATGCAAATTTTCGTCATATTTTATCTTTAATATTATACCTTTGTCCTACGTCATGGAAAGTAAAACCTTGTTAATTTTGTACCTTAACTAGGTACTGGGATAGAGATTACTATAGGAGAGGACCAAGAAGAACAGACAAGCAAGGCATGAACTTCCTTGAATCGGTGAGTTAGAACATCTATTTGTTCACCCATGCTCTTACATGAATCTTGGCTACAAAAACTTCAACAGATGAGTCTGTTCTTTTTTGATTGCCATGAAAACATTTTGACTTAAGTTCCTATGTTGTAGATCTTCTCTTATGTGTTTGGTGATGGTGATCCTAATCAAGGAATTGAAGAAGAGAGATGGAAGATGGTAAATTTGGAAACTGCACTCAATCTTTTAGCGTTTCTTGCAAAATGTCTGTGTTGCTGGTTCTTATTCTCCTCTAGTAAAGACATAGTCGTTGTCTACTTTGAACTTTATATTGCTTTTTTTATTTTTTATTAAAGATGGTATGTTGTCTGCAAAGTTCAAACAACAGCGTTAGAAGTAGGAAAGTTATGCGAGGTGTGTTCTGTTCCGGATTCCAAATCGAAAGTATTGTTATAAATTTTTTTGTTTGTAGTATCATAGATTATGCAACTGCTTGATACGGTCTGGAGTATGCTAGGTCACTTCAGACATGAGTCAATTTGACAACATATCATATTTTGTGTAAAATGAGACTTACCAAAGTTCGGCCAAAGTAGTGATAAGTTTATTGGGAGTATCCAAGGCCCATTGAAAATAAATATGCATAATTTTTGGAAATATTTGTGTCAGCGAGGGCAACGTCTTTACAAGGTGTGGTGAACGTCATTAAAGTTAAATCCTTGATGCCAAAGTGAATGCGCATGATGTTATTCATGAAACATGAAACTTTTATACAAATTGCTTTTCATGGATTATTATTTTCACCGTATTGCAATTGGAAGTCATTCTTAGTTAGTTGTATCTCTTCAAATTGAGACCGTCTTTGTAGTGTTATGTATTTTTCAAACAAAATCAGGAAATGGGAAACTGCAGAGCGATGAACCTTTTCTGTAAAAGATTGGGAAGGTATACAAGGTTTATTCTTATAATAATTCCATATCATAAACATTATTATCAATCTTCTTTTAAAGAGGTTAAACTCATTGACATTGTACTCGCTTTTAGTAGTTTTGATCATCAAATGTTGCAGGCACCTAGTGCGTTAGGCCTGTGATGATGACTTGTATATGTCGGTGGTAGACACAAAACTGATATTTAATGTAGTCCTTGGCTTAGTTTGAAAAGGCGCGCCTTGGATGAGGCACTAATATGATTCAAGTAAAGACCTTACAAAGGCAAGTGAGATCTAAGACGATAAGGCCATTCGCTAAACCTTATTTTTTTTAATCCTTTTCCCTCTTAGAGTTGGCGATTTCCCTTGTTAATAAATGTTCTCCTTCATGACTTCCAACCTGATGTGAAATAAATCACTCTTCGGTATTGTTGATTTGTTGTTTGTTTCAATGTTTGTCCTGTACCTCTCTATGTGGTTACTGGATTTGGTGGGGTACCCTATAAATCGCGAATAGTTAAGAGCGAATTCTACTATGTCGCTTATTGAAAATACATACAACACACATTCTATAAGAGCGACTTGAGAATCGGTAAGGGAGTATTTCTAGCGAATCCAGTAACCATACTTCTCTACAAAACTCTGTCAGACCTTTTACTTTTATGCAGTTTGTGTTTGTAAACATCGAAGTACTGAACCCTCATCCACCATGTTGTTGCCAACACTTTGTCTCTGTCCGTCCAGTGGCAGAAGTAGCTGTATACTGTCTTTAAATGCTCTGCAACATCATGTTTGAAATTTAATATTCATTCGTCAATCATGATCCGAAGTTCTGAACATTGAGTTTGAGTGAATTGAATTTGACGTGCAAGGGAGCATGGATACAAGAAGCCAGAAGGCCAACAATGTTTGTATAAGCATCTTGGCCTGAGCTAATTGTTTGTTTTTGAATCGCATATTTCAACCTGAAGTCCTGACGTCATGTTATCTGCTATTGTCTCAATTCTTGGTTGATTTAGTGGGGTGTCTTCTTTGCTTCAGATATCATCATTAAGCCTAAATTTCCACGCCATTAATTTTACCAGTTGGTATCTTATTGGTCTACTAAATTATCACACTTCAGTTTTGGCATTTGCTTGGCACTTTTAGCCTGATTGACGAAATATATGTGTTGCCCTGTCTTTGCTTTATGACTGATTGCACCATGTATGTTCTTTTTTGCCAGATTGGCCAGTATATAACGTCAAATGGTGGTGTGGTGACAGCGGATGAGCTTGCTCCATATATAGATATTTACACAAAGGACAAGGTTCATTTCTGATACTCTTCATTTATGCCAGTTTTAGAATAGTTCTTGATTAAAGTAATTCTCATACTTGCTAGTTCGTAAAAATGTAACCTACAATAGCCAATCGGTAAGCTCCACTTTTACTTGTTTACTCAAATCTCCAGCTGGGCTGTTGAGAACTTCTATTCTGTTGATCACTTACCTAGACTTATGTCCATGGTAAAAAACTAAAAATGCTGTCCCAACACTTCACTCATGGTGTACAATCTTAGTTTGAAAGTAATTCTCATACTTGCTAGTTCCTAACACTGTAACCTATAGTCGCTAATCAGTAAGCTCCAGTGGCACTTTTGCTTGTTTACTTAAATCTCTAGCTGGGATTTTGAGAACTTCTATTATGTCGATCACTTTCCTAGACTTATGTCCATGGTATTAAATGTAGTCCCCAACATTTCACTTATGGTGTACATCTTGTTTTGAAAGTAGAACATGGAATACAACCTGATGGCTGTTGCCATAAAAATGTGGACATTATAGAAGCAAAATGCTGCAATAGCATTACGGCCTATATTTAATGCCATAATTGCCTCATGGCTAAGTTAGAAAGGTTTCAGAGATTTAATATGCCATCATTTTGAATCTGTACCGGCCTTTGTGATGCAATGACAGACTTCAGGTTGTAGATCACGTTTCAAATTGAAAATTGGTTATGTCCATCATTTGAGTTTAGTAACAGTTTTTCTGTGACATGTCATACATCATTAACATTCTTACATGTTACTCCATCCATCCAAATCAAAGTTATCTTTGTTTGAAATCCTCACAAAAAGCCAAATAGATAACTATTGATTGAGATAAAGGGAGTATTAAGATTTAGGAATAGTCAAATTGTACTGTAAGAGGGAGGAAGCAAGGCATAAACGGGATACGTAAGAAGCTAAAATGTGTGAATTTTGCTTGATGTCTAGCATTTGATCCAAATTTTGTGTTATAATGGTGTTATCCATTAGATGTCACTGCTTTGGGGGATGGCTATACTTCGTTTAGATAGAAAAATGGAGGGAAGGGGAGGGGAGAGAACATGAGGGACGAAGAAGGGAGGGGAAATGGAATAATGGAGTTCTCTCCCATTTTTTCTATGTTGGAGGAATTTTGATTTGCCATGAAGAGGGGAAACCCTTTACTTACGTCCAATACTAGTTGCTAACTAAACAAGGGAAAGTGTATCTCTCTTTACCTCCAAATTCCTCTATGGAAACAAAGGTGTTTGGTCATTGGTGATCCGCATGCAAGCCATACATCTTAAATGATTCAGGCTCACCTAACAATAAGTAGCAGACTTTGTATATCAAGGACAAAAGCCCGTTCAAGCTCAAAAAGCCCATAAGGGCCGGATCTGGGATTTCCAAACAGGCCCGCAACAATGGCCCGACCTGCCCACTCCAGCCCTGTTCATATGGGCTATTTTTAAGATGCTAGCCCGGCCCTAGAGGTGATTGATGAATGGTTTGTCGTCAATTCAAACATCAAAAATAAACCCGATATAAGTAGTATAAAGGGGTCGAATCCACGAGGATGGAGGGGTCAACTATAAGCTTGAATGAGTCCTATTCTAGCCTAACAAGGGTTGGATGAGAAGATTAACTAAGAACTAGTAAATGCAAGAAATTGCTAAAATGATATGGGCAAAAACAATTTAAGGAAAACTAAGGTAAAGGGTTCACCTTAGGGGGATCAATGGGTTAGTCAAGTAATTAGCAAGTGGGTAATAAGTTTGAGTAGAATTAATTGCTAATGTCTCAACAATTAATAATCTTCAACAAATCTATCGCATTTGTCTCAAATCACTCATATAAACACTAGTCTAATCATCTCTACCACCGTCGCTTAAGAGATAATCAAACAATACTTGATAAAGTGGGTAACTTTCGTTTACACAATTCATCAAACACCTAGTGTGCATATGGGTAATACTCTAATTATTACCACAAGTCTACTAATCACTCAACCAATTATCCCACATAATCCTCCCTTAGGCTCCCTCTAAACCCTAGAAGGAGACTACTCACTCATGTTGAAGGAAAGCAAACAACTAAACAATAGGAATAGGGAGATGAACATCATACTTTGGAAATGAATAATTCTAACAATCAAATGACAAATAATTAACTAGAAATGAAATAAATTGCATAAACAACTAAAAGATGAGAATTTTATACCAACAATGCTTGTATTAATGAATAGGGAGAATGTCTTCACCCAAAATCTTCAATACAAACCCAAGACTATGATAGTTACTAAGAGAGACTAGATCTACTAACTTGAATTGAGAAATTAAACTTAATTAAGGAACGATTAAGACAGTAATTAGTGAGTATTAGAGATTACAAAATTTCTAGGGTTTTGTGCTAAGAGTTAATGAAAAAGCTGCTTACAAAAATTAGGGGGAGGGTATATATAGGTATTCTCAAAATTAAGAAAGAAAATAGAAGAGGGGTCGAAATTGCGGTGTTGTGTTCCTGGCCGGTTGGCCGGCCGCCGACCCTCTGACCGGCCTGGAGCACATCAGAACCTTCCTTCATTTCGTCTTCAAAGAATAATCTCATAGCTTCAAAAAATAATCTAAGTATGAGAATGGGGTCCCAGCCGGGTGCCCGGCCGCCGGCCACCAACCGGCCTGGAGCACGCCAAAACTGTCTGATGTTGTCTGATGTTGCGCATGCCGGGTGGTAGGCCGGCCGCCGGGTGCCCGGCCGGCGCTACCTGGCCTATTTCTCCTTCCTCTCTTTTTCCTTTCTTTGTGGGGGTGATGGCCTGAGCCGGGTGGCCGGCCGCCGGTCGGAGGACCGGCCGCCGGTCGGAGGACCGGCCTGCGCCACCTGAGGGCTCCCTCTCCTCAATTCTTCTTCTCATCTCCGAATCCCGACTCATGCAAGGCCTTTATGCTCCGATTTATTCATTTCCGCCTTAATTCCTGCAAATTGAGATCGACATTCATAGCACGGGAAATCGGGAAGCAAAATGCAATTAAAGACACGCATATCCGTGTAAACGGACCAAAATGGGGACGAAAATGAGAGGAAAAATGTAACTAATTAAATGCTTATCAGTGATCAAATGGCCCAAGCCCATTGGCCTAACTTGACCCAGCCCGCTTTTTATGTGATTGTGGCCCAAAAAAGCCATGGGCAGGTCCAAAGTTTTTTTGGGCTGGGATTGGCCAAGCGTTTGGCCCAGCCTGGCCCATATTTATTAATAAAGTACTAACTTTTTAAATAAAATTTGTTAAAAGTCGTGTTAAAGTCATAAACAACTCCTTAGTAACTCATGTATATTTATCATTATAAATCATATCTACGAGTGCATGATTACACATTCTAAAGTGGCGATGTTTGTCATTTTATTTTAGAGAAGAATTCATATGGATTTCATCATATTTTGTACAATTTTAAAAACTATCTTTTTAAAGCACCAGTTGAAAGTATTATGCAAATTATCTCCTTGGGTAAGTCATAATTTTTAAGGCTCGAAAAGCCCAATGTAGCCCATAAGGGCAGGGTTTGAGCTCACTAAATAGGCCTTCACATTGGCCCGATCCGGCCCAGTCCACACATATGAGCCTCTTTTGTTATACCGGCCAAGGTATGCATTGACTTGGCCCATGATCACCTCTACCCGGCCCAGGCCCGGCCTACGATCACCTTTAAGTCAGGCGAGACTAGTCTCGCCTATGGGCCTTTGAGGCATTGAGTCATTTTGTTGACATGTGGTAGTTTGACTATGAATGTTGATGGTAGTAAGACTAGTAACTAAAGGTGGCTAATGGGTGAATTGGGTCAGGTTTGGGTCACGGTCAGGTCAATAGATCAATAGATCAATAGATCAACTTGGGTCGGAATATTTCGAGTATGGCACACTTTGGGTTGTGTTGGGTTGGGTCATTTTCG
>JAIUZE010006243.1:0-11898 GCA_022085475.1 Heliosperma pusillum | reverse complement strand
AACTTCTAAAAACTAGCCACCAATGAATTAAACCATCCATAAATGACTCAATACAACTAAACCCATACTTATTAAAACATAAGCATAAATAAAGATGCAAGCTTTAAGCACAACACCAAAGAAGCATGCTAGAATCATGTAATAAAACATTAAACCATGTCCTAAATACACAATAATCCAAATTCCACTCAAAAGATTCCAACTTTTAAACCAAAGTTACAATCTTTCAAGTTGCTTCAACAAATATCAAGACAAATCAACCAAATTCATCAAGACAAAGCATTTTAATCAAACAAACAATTACTAAGATGGTTAGTCTTAACAACAATTCATTCAACAATGAAATTCAAACATAGGAAAATGGAATTAAATAGAGAAGGAAGGATTAAAAAGGTCTTACAATGCTAAAAGGGAAGAACTTGTTCAAATTACACTAAGCAAAAGAAGATTAGCTACCCATAGTCTTCATATTACAACCATTTTCTAAGCAAAAACCCATTACAAAAGCCAAACTTGAAGAACAAAGTAGAGAAAAATGCTAGGGAAAATATGATATTGTATGTTGAATGCTTGATGCCCTTGCCTCTCTTCAGAAATCTTCTTTTATACCCTTGGTCCGCAAACCTAGGGGCCTTGAAAGGTGGGCTTCCAAAAGACAAGACGAGAAAATGAGAAAAAACCCGTGCTGAGAGATGACGCAGGCTGCGTCCTACGACGCAGGCTGCGTCGTGCTGACGCAGGCTGCGTCCTAGGACGCAGGCTGCGTCGAGCACTGCCGGATTTTTGCCTTGCTTTCCTTCTTGACTTTCGTTGACCCAAGGATATTAGGCCCCGCCTTGACTTCCATTGACCCATTGGACTTGGTCTTCATACCTTGATGATTCCTTGCTAGCCCACTCCAATTTCCGGGCTTTTGGGTCTCGGGTTTTCGGGTTTGACTTTCATTGACTTTCGGGATTTGACTCTCAAAATTGACTTTAAAATACTAAATATTAACATTATTACAAAAACTAAAATTAACATAAAACATAGCTAATGACCCGTAAAAAGTAAAACGAAAGACTCTAAAAATTGCTACTAGACACGACAATATTTGACGTTGTCATCCCACTACCCCCGTCACTACCTATAAGAGAGAAGATCAAGGCCCCACTCCTACTACCATGACTTTTGTGAACCCCTCCTTTATGCATCAACAACAATGGCGTCCTTGGCCTCATTCGTCCCAACCCGAGGCATCCTCTTCCACCACACCTAGCTACCCCCCTTTGGATCCTTCTTTGATTAAGTTCATGGCCGACATGACTTTGGCCTCCGAGACGGCGGCTATGGTATGGGAAATAACTGTTTACATCCCCTTAAAATTTAGGATTATAACAAAATTATATAATATGAAATTGCAAGTCATAGATATGAAAACGATACAAATGTAGAGAAAAAGAATTAAACCTTCGGTCCTTAGCAAATTAGGCCTAAGAACAGATATCAAAATAGATATCCTCCTAATTGTCTCACCCAAGATAGATCGAGATATGCCCTTCTTTTTGCTAGAAAGATGATTAAAAGTTACAGTTAACTTTTTAGGTTTTTGTGATTTTTTTTAGTGATGGAGGCACAAGTGAGAGAGAGTAGAAAATTAGGTTAGAAATTTTTCTCCTTTTTCCCTCTCTTGTTCACGGCACACTTAGAGCAAAATAAGGGATTATTTTTCTCTTATTTAGTTACCTCTTTTGACCGAAATACCTAGAGTGTATCTGGACTCTTTTTCGGTTATATTAGCTTCCATTTAATATAATGTTATACATATTATATTTGTCTAATATGTTGTCATACATTAATAAGGTCCATTACAACATTTTGCAGTGTATATATTAACATAACAATTATTATGACAATCGTATAATATATACTTCAATTATAAATATCGATATATTTATAATCCTGCTAATTAAATATAACAGTTTATGTTTAATTACGAATTAACATTTTAATTCGTTTAAGCTCACATTATATACTACAACTAAATATAACATTTTATATTTAATTACGAATTACAGTTAATTCGTCTTAGCTAACATTATTAAATCGTTATTAAATAATTATATCATCATCACATTTGAACTAACCTTTAGTCAAAAACCAATCGACTAACCTTTTGTCATTTAATAGGCATCAATAGTATTATTTTCTCAATAATCACATCTCTCAATCACATCCTTTAGGTGTGACTTTTAGGGACCCATTTTGATTCACCGCCATCTGTATACAAATAACGTCAAACTTATCTAGCAACCAACCGTTATCGATAAACGTTAATCAACAGATTACAATACAAAGTATACCCTGTGAACCTACAGAGATTTATTTATGTTATTGCACTAACTGTGGAGGACACTGGCTCCAACAATCTCCCACTTGTCCGTACAAGTGTATGTGCGATAACCGATTCTCAGATCCATAATAAATTTCTCCCACTCAATGTAAACCAATTTGCAAAGTCCGTATTCACAAAGGTAGTAGTTTACAAGTGATCAGTATCAAGAGTGGTTTCCCCGACTAGAGAGTAACTTAACTGATAAACGAATCTTCATTCGAGCATGGCCATGCATTTCAGTTACAGCTCCTCGACTGGCCCTGAGAAATATCATATCCTGATAAAGGTTGGATATTTTCTTCAACTCGAATCTTGCAGATACAAGCGCAGTATGAAATGACCCAGTGAAAATCTACTTAGCCTCCTGTTCCGGTCGACCATGAGAAAGAAACCAAAGTCACCCAAAAACTGCCTTTATCTCAAGAGACAGTCGATAGTCAAAAGAATCGACTCTAGGAACACTATGGATGTCCTATCCACGACCCGGCCCCTAATGTTCCGAAACATTTAGGACTCCATAACGTCGTCACAAAATGTCCTGCGCATTATCATTATAACCCGCATCTGTGATCGATCAGTCAACAGTTTGACTTATGGCTCGTTGAACCCACCATCAATCGACGTCACAAAATAATTGCCAGAGTTATCAGCTCATGTAGGCGATTACGGACCAAAACAAATATAATGTAATTCAGTTCACTTTGTGGTGTTCAATGTTGTCAGTACAACCCACATGAAAAACAAAATATAAAACAATACGATGATTTCATAGATAGTTTTATGAAAAGGATACAGGTGTCTAATCCATATAAAACAACTAATACAACTCAGGAACACGCTTAATTCCCATGGAAATAACGTGCCCTTCATGCTTATCATATCTTAACGGTTTAGTGAGAGGATCTGCAACGTTATCATCCGTAGCAATCTTGTCTATCACTATTTCCCTTTGCTCCACGTAATCTCGGATCATGTGAGCCTTCCATTGTACATGCCTAGACTTGTTGCTGGACTTGGGCTCCTTAGCCTGGAAAATGGCACCACTATTATCACAATAGATGGTGATCGGGTCATCCGAACTAGGAACTACAGTTAGTCCTTGTAAAAATTGACGCATCCATATAGCTTCCTTCGCAGCCTCTGAAGCAGCATAGTACTCGGATTCAGTCGTAGAATCTGCTATAACAGTTTGTTTGGAGCTTTTCCAGCTGACCGCAGCGCCATTAAGAGTAAAAACAAATCCAGACTGAGATTTTCGATTTCATTCTCGATCCGTGTTGGAAGCTGGCTCTGCGTAACCGGTTGCGCAGAGCTCAAGTGTCACCTCACCCTCCATAAGTCAATACCCACTCCTTAGTCCTCCGTATGTACTTAAGGATATTCTTAACAGCGCTCCGTGTGTTTCACCTGGATTTGCCTTGGTCACGACTTGTCATACTCAATGCATATTCCACGTCTGGACGTGTGCATATCATGGCATACATGATCGATCCTATAGCTGATGCATAAGGAATCCGACTCATGCGCTCGACCTCTTCCAATGTCTTTGGTGCCTGAGCTTTACTCAAATGCATCCCAGAGACCATTGGAAGTTTCCCCTTCTTAGAGTTGGTCATGCTGAACCTCTCAAGAATCTTATCTATATAAGACTCCTGACTGAGGGATAACATCCGTCGTGATCTATCTCTGTAGATACGGATCCCTAAAATTCTTTGTGCTTCACCCAGATCTTTCATCTGGAAATGGCTCTTTAACCAAACGTTTACCGAAGTTAAGAGAGGTATGTCATTCCCAATCAAGAGTATGTCATCGACATACAATATTAGGAAGACAATCTTGCTCCCACTCGACTTGATATATAAGCATGGTTCCTCGACCGATCGATTAAATCCATTCTCTTTTATCACCTGGTCGAAACGATGATTCCAACTCCGAGAAGCCTGCTTAAGTCCATAGATGGAACGCTTAGGCTTGCATACCTTCTTAGGATTTTTAGGATCAATGAAACCTTCGGGTTGTACCATGTACACCTCCTCCTCCAAATAACCGTTTAAGAAGGCGGTTTTCACGTCCATTTGCCAAATTGCATAGTCATGAAAAGCGGCAATCGCTACGATTATCCGAATGGAACGCACATAACTACTTGTGCAAAAATTTCATCATCGTGCAATCCGTTGTCACTTGAGTGAAACCCTTTGCCACTCTTCGTGCCTTGTATGTATCTGGTTTGTCCCTCTACAGAAATGCTTTTATTTTAAAGCCATTTGGCACTGAGAGGCCAACCTTATCAGGTAAGTCGCAACCAGACCCTACGTTATGCTCAGCAATAATGATTCCATCTCGGATTGCATGGCGTCAAGCCATAGCTTAGAGTCGGAACAGGTCATGACACCTTTATAGGTAGCAGGTTCGTTACTCTCTAGGAGTAAAACGTCATCTCTCTCATTCTCCTCGACCATACTAATGTATCTGTCTGGAGGAATAGAGTGTCTACCCGACCTCCTAGGTTCCAAAGGAATATTAACCGCAGCCGATGATGAAGGAACATTTTCCTCCATTGGTTGCTCGGTTGTTGGCTCTTGAACCTCCGACAGATCGAAGGTTCTATCACTCGTCTTGTTCTCGAGAAATTCTTTCTCTAGAAACTTCGCACTAGCCGCAACAAAAACACGTTGTTCGGTATGCGAATAAAAGTAATGACCAAACATTCCTTTTGGATAACCAATAAAGTATGTCTTGACCGATCGTGGGCCGAGCTTATCGTCAGGTCTCCATTTGACATAAGCCTCGCAGCCCCAAACCCGAATAACGGACAAGTTAGGGACCGTTCCCTTCCATAGTTCATATGGAGTCTTGTCTACAGCTTTAGACGGACTTCGGTTAAGTATTAGAGCAGCTGACAAAAGAGCATATCCCCAGAATGAGTCAGGCACAACCGTGTGACTCATCATGGATCGAACCATATCAAGCAATGTTCGATTTCTCCGTTCGGACACACCATTCAATTGTGGTGTTCCAGGTGGTGTTAACTGTAGTACTACACCACAGTCTTTGAGGTGTTGATCAAACTCATTCGAAAGATATTCGCCACCACGATCTGAACGTAGTGCTTTAATCTTTCTATCCAGTTGGTTTTCAACCTTATTCTGGAATTCCTTGAACTTGTCAAAAGACTCACTTTTATGCTTCATTAAGTAGACATATCCATATCTACTCAAATCGTTCGTGAAAGTGATAAAATATCTATAGCCATCTTTAGCGTTGATTGACATAGGTCCACACACAGTCCTATGTTATGTGAGTCCTAATAGGTCAGCAGCGCGCATTCCAACACCTTTGAAGGAAATTCGAGTCATTTTGCCTATGAGACATAATTCACACGTGCCAAAAGATTCATAGTCAAATGGGGAGATAGTCCCATTATCAATGAGCTTTTTCACGCGTTTTTCATTTATGTGTCCCATACGGCAATGCCATAGATAGGTTTGATCTTTGTCACCAACCTTTGCTTTCTTATTACTCACATTCATTATCTCTGTGGTTTGATCTAAAACATATATTCCATTTATGGAAACAGCTTTACCATAAATCATATCGTTCAAAGAGAAAATACAGCTATTATTCTTTATTACAAACGAAAATCCGTCCTTATCAAGTACGGAAACTGAAATAATGTTGTTAGATAAACTGGGTACATAGTGACAGTTGTTCAGAAATAACTCAAAAAAACTAGGGAGTTGGATTACATATGTTCCCACTGAAACGGCAGCAACTCTAGCTCCATTCCCCACCCGCAGGTCCACATCACCCTTTGCGAGAGTTGTGATGCTTCTTAGGCCCTGCAAATGATTACACAGATGAGAACCACAACCAGTATCTAGTACCCAAGTTCCGAAACTTGCATGGTTAATCTCAATCATATGAATAAAAGATGACGTACCAACAGGAGTGACGCGGCCTGATTTTACGTCTTCAGCATACACGGGACAGTTCCGCCTCCAATGCCCAGTCTTGTGGCAATGGTGGCACTCCACGTATTCTTTGCTCTTTGTCTTGCCTTGTGAACTACCGCTAGTCTCACCAGGCCCACTCTTTACCTTTCCTGGCTTTTTGAACTTTGGCTTCCCTACAGCTAGGTCAGCTTGAGCCTTGCCCTTACCCCTACCCTTGTTGTTAATCATGAGAACGTCCTGTTTCACGCTCCCACTCAATTTCAGATCACTCTCGGTCTGTACGAGAAGTGAGTGGAGCTGATGAAGACTTTTCTTCATGTCATTCATATAGTAATTTGCCCTGAAAAGGGCAAAACCATCATGAAGTGAATGAAGCAGTCGATCAATAATGATCGTCTCGTCGATTTTACAACCAAGAGCCTCCAGCTTCTCGACATTCTCGATCATAGCAAGAATGTGTGGGCTAACCGCTTGGCCCTTCTGGAGTTTCGCTTCAAAGAAGCGACAGGTATACTCATAGCTAACGATCCTCGGAGCTTTCGAGAACTCGTTAGAGAGAGTGGTGAAAATCTTGTTTGCACCCTGGGCTATGAATCGCCTCTGCAAATTGGATTCCATTGCAAAGATGAGTACGTTCTTTAACGCACCCGCCTCCATAACGAAATCACTATAAGCAAGTGATTCATTGGCTCCTGCATTGGGGCCTGGGTTAGTCGGTAGTGGCTCAGTCAAGTACTTGAGCTTACCGTCAGCAATGGCAGCATTCCGTAATGCCGCCTCCCAGTCCGCAAATTTGGACCCATCATTCTTCAGTCGCGTGGACTGATTCATGTTGTCCATAAAGATCTTTAGCCAGGACTCGCGAGCGAGTGTAGCACTTGGCATTGGGTCGTCTGTACGTCCAGCCATTTGTTATTTTAAGCAGTTATATCTGTATATAACGTATTCAAGAAACTGTGAAAAGAAGAAAAAATTATGATAAGTTTCATCGTTTTAAAATTAAGTCTTAATGCAAAAACTGTTTAATGCGATGACTCAAGCATTTATACAATTGACCTCCCTCAAGAATTATATAAATGATCCCAAGACTCAATTTCTGTAAATTGATAAGCCAACCTTTTGGCTAATTCTACCTTTAGAATTCTCGGTCGATAAATTTCTGTAAATTCTATCTTATAGTCCATTATAATCCCGAGATATTACTCGTACTATAATGTTGAGATAAAATAGGTCAACACTCACTACTTACCCAACGTAGAAAGGGTCATATTATGACTTCCGACGAAGAAGGGATTCATAGAAGTTTTTCCTATAAAGACTAATCTCAATTTTCATTTTAGAGGAAGATCCCATCATCTTAAATTTAACTCATTTTAAGTGAACAAATTCTAGCATTTCGTGAATGATTTAGACTAAGGTGATGGCCCTATGAACGAGTGACATCTGTATGTCTATGATGAAAATTCAAACTATATGAAACATTTTTCATGCATTTTAGGTGGTTTGGTTTAGGCGGAATATGATGCAGTTATTTAACATGTGAATGAAAAACAAAAGAACGAAAAATACGTAAACTATTACAACGGTCCTAGTGTGGCCTACCTACCAAAATGAATAGTAAATACAAGTTTGTAATCCATCCTTATGGACCCGAGAAGCTTGACTTTGTCTCATCTTGGTCCATGTAGCGGGAGTGAGCATCTGATCTCCGTCTCTAGTCTTCTTAAAATTACATTTAAAAATTACAAAATAACCTATTTACATTCTAATTCCAAAACATAATTAAAAGAAAAATAAAAGGAGATTCGAGATCTCAAAATTACAACCAAACCATGTTTTCATCATTACGAAAACATGATTAACTAAAGCCACACTAGGTATTATATTTTTCAACCAATTGCAAAAATACGTAAAATAAATCATTCATTCATTCAACAAAAAAATTGAATCAACTATATAAATTAATACTACAAAACATAATTCATTAATTATGTTGATTAATTATCCAAACCACCATTCAAACCGATCAAAATTATGTGCCAATTCCTTAATTGCCCACAACAATTTTAATCTACCATAATCCATTTTTATTTTAAACCTTTTTAAAATAATCGGGTATCATTATTGTGAACCTTTTCACAATAACAAACAAACAAACATTATCTTTATAATGTCAAAAAAAAACAAAAAAATTTTTTTCTACGGATCACTGTTCACGTGAACAGTACCAGTACCCAAAAAAATTTTTTTTTTTTTTTTTACTTCTTCTTCTCACGGTTTTATCCAAAAGAAAAACCGAAAAAGACAATAAAAATAAAAAAAAACTGCGTACACAGCAAAATTAAAAAAAACAGAAACTTTTTTTTTTTTTTTTTAAACAGCAGCAGTGAACAGTAACCGGGCAGCACAAAATTTTCGGTGTTGCCAAAATCGCTAGATCGGTACAAATTTCAATATCTAATCGTTATTAAAATTGATTCAAACTAGATTATTCAATTTAACCTTTTAAAAAGAACATCTAAATCATGATTAAATCGATTATCCTTATATTCATTTAATCACAATCGCTTTGAACATCATTAAAATTGAATCATTATTCAAAAATCATCAATTTAAAACAATGAATCCGAAAATAATAGCAACAACAAAATCAAAACAATTCCATCTTATTTTAATTTAATCCTTATCAAATTAAAACAACCACAAATTTATTATATTGAATTTTAACCTATTAAAATAACAATATCAATAAATCAACAATGGAAAAAACAAAACCCTAAAAAAAATCACACGGCTACACAAACAAAAATTCCAGCCGTGACAATTTTTTTTTCGGTAAAATCAAATTTTTTTTTCTCAAATTTATATTTCATAAAAATGAAAAACATATAATATAATTTTGTAGCCAAAAGCTCTGATAGCACTTATGGGAAATAACTGTTTACATCCCCTTAAAATTTAGGATTATAACAAAATTATATAATATGAAATTGCAAGTCATAGATATGAAAACAATACAAATGTAGAGAAAATGAATTAAACCTTTGGTCCTTAGCAAAAACGGCCTAAGAACAGATATCAAAATAGATATCCTCCTAATTGTCTCACCCAAGATAGATCGAGAAATGCCCTTGTATTTGCTAGAAAATTTAGAGAGAAAAAGAGTCTGTATCTTTTTGTGTGTGTGTAAATTAATGATGAATGAATTAGAGAAAAAGAATGAGTAAAACCCTACCCATATCATCCAATTCTCACGGCACCCATAGAGCAAAATATGGGATTATTTTTCTCTTATTTAGTTACCTCTTTTGACCGAAATACCTAGAGTGTATCTGGACTCTTTTTCGGTTATATTAGCTTCCATTTAATATAATGTTATACATATTATATTTGTCTAATATGTTGTCATACATTAATAAGGTCTATTACAACATTTTGCAGTGGATATATTAACATAACAATTATTATGACAATCGTATAATATGTACTTCAATTATAAATATCGGTATATTTATAATCCTGCTAATTAAATATAACGGTTTATGTTTAATTACGAATTAACATTTTAATTCGTTTAAGCTCACATTATATACTACAACTAAATATACCATTTTATATTTAATTACGAATTACAGTTAATTCGTCTTAGCTAACATTATGTAATCGTTATTAAATAATTATATCATCATCACATTGACTAACCTTTTAGTCAAAAACACCGACTAACCTTTTAGTCATTTAATAAGGCATCAATATGATTATTTTCTCAAATAATCACATCTCTCAATCACATCCTTTAGGTGTGACTTTTAGGGACTAGTTGATCACCGCCATCTGTATGACAATAACGTCAAACTTATCTAGCAAGCCAACCGTTATCGATAAACGTTAATCAACAGATTACAATACAAAGTATACCCTGTGAACCTACAGAGATTTATTTATGTTATTGCACTAACTGTGGAGGACACTGGCTCCAACATAGGGATCGAGAGACGGCCGCCAAGGAGAGAGAGGAGGAAGCTAGGGAGAGAGCTCTTTTGTCCAAGAGGATGGACAGGATGTACTACGACTTGGCTCTTGGCCAATACCCTTCCTATGATAACTGGTGTAGGGAGGGGTATAGGGAGCCAATTGGCCCACATCCATCCTACTTCATGTGGCCCGAGGGTGGTTATGATCAGGGTTCCAGGGTGTTTGGGGACTTCAATGTCCAACATGATTACTATTCTGCGCCGGTTTTTGCACAACCGGTAGTTGATGAGGAGGAGGTGGATTCCGAGACTGCGGCGCAGAATGCCGAGTGGTTTGATAGGATGGGTCCCCGGTTCGAGATTTTGGATGGTGGCGGCTCTGGGTCGGGAGCCAGGGGTGTAGATGAGTCCTATGCTGAGGCCGGTAGTGGCCATTTTGATACTACATCCACTGACTTTACTGGATACTCCTGAGGCGGTACACCCATGAGTATGAATCCCTTTAATCCAAATCTTCATCATGTTTATATTTTTGTATGCATTTAGATACTTGTAATATATCCTAGTTTAGTTATCCATTTAGTTGCATTCATTTAGGCTTGCATTAGAATTTAATTTTGTAATCGTCACATGTTAAGTCTTGCATCCATATAGCGTAGTTTGCATTGTATTTCTTTTGAGCATGTAGACTAGAATCATGCATTTGTATTTTATTCGAAAACCCAAAAAAATTGAAAACTTTCCAAAATACCAAAAACATGTTATTTGTATTGAATTCACCCCTCACACCATGTAAATACCTAAGTGTGGGGAGGAAATTCCCAAAAAAAAAAAAAACCAAAAGCTTGTTTTATTTTTCTTTTTTCCCCTCCTTTCATATTTGAGTCACTTACTCGCGGACGAGTAAGACTTAAGTGTGTGGAGGATTTTATTTCTTTTGTATATATCGTTGATATTTGAAAAAAAAAAAAAAAAAAAAAAAAAAAGTCGAAAAATGCCTAAAATTTGAAAATTTTCCAAAAAATATATGTTTAGATTAGTTTGTACATAGTTTATTTTGTATATATTGCCGTGTGTTTCGTCTCATCTCCATCCATAGGTGCGCCCCACATCATAAGAGGCACGAAAAAGGGAAAATGAAGACGCTTTGGTGAGATATTTCCTATTTCTCTCCTCCCTTATCTCCTTTTCTTCTTACTTGAGGACGGGATGTGTTGATGACGATGTTGTGAATTTTGTTGATTGGCGTGTGTGCCACTTGTGTGCTGTTAGGAGATAACATTAGCTTGTGTGTCATATAGTCGGTTAGAGCATGTTCATTTAGGTTGTATATATGCTAGATTACATCATGGCATATAGTTGCATTTAGAAAAAAATAATTTTATAATTGTCTTTTTGGAAAACTTGTTGAATGTGCATAGTCCCTTTTAGCTACTTTTTTATTCATAAAGTGTTCATCTTAATCGTGGAATTTTAGACGCCCTGGGTTGTGCATGTCTAGTGAGTTTTAACCCGTCTACTAATGCCGAGCCACGAGTTTGCGCTTATTCCACCTCGACACCCTCGATTGATGTGATTATTCCGATGGTAGAAAGAA
>JAIUZE010006242.1:0-17197 GCA_022085475.1 Heliosperma pusillum | reverse complement strand
TGCCATGAAAGCTCCCAATCTTGGAGAAGCATGTTATTTCATTGACATCATTGATGCCTTCGTTGAAGAAGTTACACCTAGCTTTCTTATGAGGGACCCTTTGGAGGCTATATTGACTTTAGAGCCAAGGGATATCATGGAGGAGCTACATGGGTTTGAGTTCGACTTGCTTGAAGCAACTTTGGAGGGAGAAGAGCTTGATGAACAACAACTTCTAAGACTCGAGTCTATCATCCAAACTTCTTGTGCGGTAGACATCGCGGTAGAGGTACAAGCTCCTTCTCTTAAACCCCTTCCTTCTAACTTAGTATATGCTTATCTTGATGAGTCGAAGTGCAAACCGGTAATTGTAAATGCTAGCCTTGATGATGATCCATTGAATGCATTGTTGTGTGTGTTGAGAAAACATGAGAAAGCTATAGGCTATAGCTTGGATGATTTGAAGGGGGTTAGCCCCGAATTGTGTATGCATAGAATTCATATGCAAGATGACCATGAGCCAAGAAGGCAACCCCAAAGAAGATTAAACCCCACCTTGCAAGAGGTTGTCAAAGGTGAAGTTATGAAGCTACTAGATGCCGGGATCATCTACCCAATCTCTTACTCCGATTGGGTTAGCCCCGTGCAAGTGGTGCCAAAGAAAGGTGGCACCACGGTAGTGAAGAATGATAAAGATGAACTAGTGCCAACTAGGTTAGTGACGGGGTGGAGAATGTGCATAGATTATAGGAGGTTGAATGCCTCAACAAGAAAGGATTATTTCCCCCTTCACTTCATTGACCAACTCTTAGAGAGACTTGCCTCAAACAAGTATTTTTGCTATTTAGATGGATATTCGGGATTCTTCCAAATCCCAATTGACCCGATTGACCAATCTAAGACCACATTCACATGCCCTTATGGCACTTTTGCCTATAGGAGAATGCCTTTCGGTCTTTGCAATGCCCCGGCTACATTTCAACGATGCATGATGAGCATTTTTTCCGATTACATTGAATTTATCATGGAAGTTTTTATGGATGATTTTAGTGTATATGGGAAAGATTTTGATTTGTGCTTGCATAATTTGTCCTTGGTGTTGCAAAAATGTGAAGAAGTTAGTCTTGTTTTGAATTGGGAGAAGTGCCACTTCATGGTAAATGAAGGGGTAGTTATCGGTCATCTTATTTCGGAAAAGGGTATCCAAGTTGATAGAGCTAAGGTGGAAGTGATTGAGCAATTACCCCCACCTTCAAATCTCAAAGGGGTGAGAAGCTTCCTTGGTCATGCCGGCTTTTATCGCCGGTTCATCAAGGACTTCTCCAAAATTGCTAAACCACTTACACAACTTCTCCTCAAGGATACCCCTTTCCATTTTACTAATGAGTGGGTTGAGGCATTTGATAGGATCAAGGAAGCTCTTATTTCGGCTCCGGTCATGCAATCCCCGGATTGGGAATTGCCATTTGAGGTGATGTGCGACGCAAGCGATTATGTCGTTGGCGCGGTTCTTGGCCAACGGAAGGATAAAGCTTTGCATGCCATTTACTATTCTAGCAAGACCCTTGATGAGGCACAAGTCAACTATGCAACGACGGAAACAGAGCTTCTTGCCATTGTTTTTGCTCTTGATAAGTTCCGTTCGTACTTGATTGGCTCCAAAGTCATTGTGTATACGGACCATGCCGCACTCAAATATCTACTTGCCAAGAAAGAAGCTAAGCCCCGCCTCATTAGATGGATCCTTCTCTTACAAGAATTCGATTTGGAGATAAGAGATAAAAAGGGTGCGGAAAATGCGGTGGCGGACCACTTGTCCCGGCTAAGCTATGATGAAAGTAAGGATGACATGCCTATCAACGATTCATTCCCGGATGATTTTCTCTTTGCAATTCATGAAACAATCCAAAATCAAGCATCTTGGTTTGCGGATTTTGCCAACTATATTGTGGGTGGTGTTCTTCCACCGGGCATCAACCACAATCAAAAGAAGAGATTTTTATTTGAAGCCAAGAGATACTTTTGGGATGATCCTTTGTTATTCAAGGAGTGTGGCGATGGGATGTATAGAAGATGTGTTCCACAATGGGAGTATGATGAAATCATGAAGGGATGCCACTCCTCTCCTTATGGAGGGCACCATGGGGCAAGCAAAACCGTTGCTAAAATACTTCAATCCGGGTTCTTTTGGCCCTCTATGTTCCATGATGTCAAGCACTTTGTCCAAAGTTGCGATGCTTGTCAACGCACCGGCAACATTTCTTGGAGGAATGAGATGCCCCAAAGGGGGATTCTTGAAGTGGAAGTGTTTGATGTGTGGGGAATAGATTATCAAGGCCCCTTTATTTCTTCAAGAGGGAATAGGTACATTCTTGTGGCCGTAGACTACGTGTCCAAATGGGTGGAGGCGGTGGCTTCCCCTACCAACGATGCCAAAGTTGTCATCAATTTCTTAAAGAAGATTATTTTTCCCCGGTTTGGAGTACCTAGAGCTCTAATAAGTGATGGAGGAAAGCACTTTCATGAAAAACGACTTGACTCACTACTTCTCAAATATGGTGTTCATCATCGTACCGGTTTGGGGTATCATCCCCAAACGAGTGGGCAAGTCGAAATCTCCAACAAAGAAATCAAATCTATCCTTGAAAAAGTGGTCTCGAAGCACCGCAAAGATTGGAGTTCAAAGCTCGATGACACATTATGGGCATATAGGACGGCATTCAAAACTCCTATTGGAATGTCGCCTTATAAGTTGGTGTATGGCAAGTCTTGCCATTTGCCCATAGAGCTCGAATACAAGGCATATTGGGCGATCAAAGAACTAAATCTTGATGCAAAATTGAGCGGTGACAAGAGATTACTCCAACTACAAGAGCTTGAGGAGTTCCGGCTCAAATCTTATGAAAATGCCCAATCTTACAAGGAAAAGACCAAACTCATTCATGACAAGAAGATCCTCAAAAGGGATCTCCAATGTGGAGACAAGGTCCTTCTATTCAACTCAAGGTACAAGCTATTTCCCGGGAAGCTCAAATCCCGATGGTCGGGACCATTCTTGATCACCGAGGTAGGGAAATATGGGGACTTTGAGTTGGCAAGCAAAGATGGTCAAAAATTCAAAGTGAACGGGCAACGAATCAAGCTTTATAAGGAAGGTTCTCTCGTAGGAGTAGTCGAGGCTTTATACCTCAAGCCGACTACTCCTCATTAATTTTGAACAAGAATGGGTTTTGTGAAGTCCCCTAAGAATCACAAATTTGTAAATAATTCTAACTCACTTGACTAGTGTTCGATAGATTTTAATTTGCATGGAAATTAATTAAATTGACGATAATAAGGTCGAATTTCGTTTGGCTAATTGAATCGTTAATTAAATCAATTTCCCGTTACTTAGTTAATTTTGTACATTTTTAGTGTAATTTTTGTCAAAGAGAGTGTGAGGGAGGGATTTAATGTGTTTGTGGTTGTTTTCGTAAGTTGAATTGAAAGAAACGTAGCGGAATGCTAAAGAAGAAGCGAGAAATCGAGCAAAGGGTGAAGATTTTGGAGCTAAGCTAAGGAAATCACGAATTCTCCATATCACGGTCGTGAAATGGCATTTCACGGTCGTGAGACAACGAAAAACAATGCAGTAGCAGTTAACCAACAAGTCACGGTCGTGACTTGAGTCTCACGGTCGTGAAATGGGATCTCACGGTCGTGAGATTCATTTCACGGTCGTGAAGTGCTTGGACCGAGTTCTCTTCTTCTTTCCTTATCTTCTTTCTTTTCATTCCCTCATCTTCTCACTCCAACACACAACAACACAAACACAAACACACAAACCCTCATCTCACTACAAACACTCCAAATATCCCTCAAATCCTCACCAAACTCACTCAAATCTCTCCCAAATTATCACAAAAAGCTTCTTTCTTCAATCAAAAACACTTTGAGAACCAATTTTTTCCCTTATAAACACCAAAAAACCCAAAAAATTCGATTTTTAACCTTAGGTTTTCAAAAATCCGAAATTAAGATCTACTTTTTGGGTTAGTTTTTTTGCTTTCTACTCCACTAGAAAGTTGTATTGGGGCTATTTGAAGGTTATTCTAGTGTTCTTAATCGTTTTTAGAAGCTTCCTTGGGAAATTTTTTTTGAGAAAAAACTTGATAATAATGGTGGGACAAGGAAAAGGGAAAGGAGCAGCGGCAAGAGCACCAAAAAGACGGAGAGGCAGCGGGTCCAACAACCCGGACGCTAACGAAGACTTAGAAATTGAGCAACTTCCGTGTTTTCCGGAAGTCGTCTTTGAGACGGAGGCTCAACGACAAGCCTTCGCTGCCATTCAGGGGTTAGAGATGGAACCCACTGTTTTTCTTTGCCATGACATAATACGTCGTCTTGGCTTGACGGAAGCCCTGCGAAATTTTTTCGCAGTCTCAGGTATGACTACTCTTTATTCCATGCATGAGCTCTCCTACCGGAGTCTCACACTAGAATTTCTAAGTAGTCTAAATAGCCTGGTAAATGCTGAGAAAGTACCGTGTTTCAGCTTCCGTCTTGCTAATACCTCACATGTTGTCCCAATGGTTGAGTTTGCTGCTATTCTGGGGTTAGATTTTCCCCCTAGGAGGGATACTGTAGAGCCAAAAGGCTACGATTTGAGCCCTCTTTGGATGGCTTTGACCGGTAGGACTTTGGTCGATTTCCGTAGGAATTCGGCCCTCCTAATTCACCACCCTGTGCCTCGTTTTTGGCATAGGTTAGTGTCGGGCACCTTCCTAGGGCGGCAAGAGCCGAACTACCTCACCCAGCTAGACTTGACCCTTCTAGAGTCGCACTTAAATGTGCAAGGACATAGGGTCGCCTTCACCTTCCCCTTAATGAATAAAATCTATAGGAGGTGGAGGAAGTTGGGTAGGAACACCATAGCCCGTAGGCAGACGGTGACCATGGGGGGTTTGGTTACTTTTTTGGCCAAGCACTTTGACCCAAATTTTAACAGCGACGGGAGGTACGTGGCTTTGACGGGGGGGACCCTTCTTGACGAGAATTCCCTAATCTACTCAAATTGGATTAGGCTTGACCGGGATAAGGGTTTTCTTTGGGTGATTAAGGGTGCAACCCCTTTTTACCTTCCTTGTCATAGACTCCCACTCTTTTACCCTAGGGACAACACTATGGAGAGGCGACCCAGCTACCTGTTGCCAGTGACGGCGGCAGGTGGTAGGGCCGTTTCCAGTGGGACTAGGGAGGAGGGAGAGTCTTCCCAGCCTCGACCCCGACCCGTTTCTAGACCGAGTCAGAGTGCACCCCAGGTAGCAGCGCCTGTTCCCCCTTTCCCCCTACCGCATATGCAGTTTCCCTACCCTCCACCCAGTTACGTGACCATCCCCCCTACCCCTTTGACTACCAGGGGTATACTCACCCCGACCCGACCATCTCCCCCCAGGGCGACTACTTAACCGGTCTGATGCAGAACATGCATCTGAACATGCATGAAGACCGGGTCAATAACTATTATGCCTCCTACCCTAACTACTTTTTGCTGGCCAACCAAGGGTACATTGACCCTAACGGTTTGATGCCAAGCTGGGCTCAACCCAATTTTTTGTTTCCCAACCAAGGAAACCGGGGAGGGGGCATGAAGACCGGGGGCGACCAAGGGAATAGGGAAGAGGGTGGTGGTGGTGGTGGTGGAGATGATGATGATGAGGATGATGATGAGGATGGTGATGAGGATGAGGATGTGATGGAGACCTTTTGAGAGGTTTTTTGTTTTTGTTTGATAATTGGAAGAGTCGGAGTGGTGTCTAGGTGGCTTGTTTAGCATCTTCCCCCTCCCCTCTAGTGTGTGTCTCCTCCTCTCCTCTCTTTGATTTGTATAATTTGTTTTCTCTAACTTGTAATTTGTGTGTTTTATTGGTTGGCCTCGGCAACATTGGAGGCGGGTGTCCATCCCATCGGACACCATTATTTTTGCTCCCCATGAAAAATCCAAATTGACAAACAACCTTGCATTTAGCTTAGTTCATGCATCACGTAGGTAGGTGTCATTTTTAGACTTTCCCGTGGTTGGTACCCCCATGAGGGGCGTGCATTTATGCATTTTACCGCCACGATGAGACTCCGATATGGCACACTAGACTTTCCTGTGGGAGGTACCCCCATGAGGGGCTTGCATTTATGCACCTTACCACCACAATGAGACTCTAGATTAGCATATAGTTTAGTTGCATTTACTTAGATCATGCACTTGTATTTTATCATTTTGCATTTAGTTTTAGGATTTTTATTTAGTTCATGCATTTCATATAGATTAGTTCGTTTGCATAACTAACCATCTTGTATATATTGTTCATTTTGTGAATATTCATCAAAAAAATCAAAAATCCCAAAAACAAGTTTTTATTTCTTCAAAATAAAAAAAAAAATCCAAAAACATGTTCTTTCCTTTTAGAAAACATTCAAAAATCCAAAAACATGTTTTCATTTTGCTTTCAATAATCCTATTTCATACATTGAGGACAATGTTTGTTCCAATGTGGGGGATAGGAAACTATTCTCATAGTTTTTATTTTTTATTTTTTTGCATTTAAACCATTTAAAAAAATTGAAAAATTGAAAAAATTGAAAAATCCTAAAAATTAGCTTGTTTATATCTTACTTTGTATATATTTGCATTGCTTTTTCTTCTAACCTCCATACATAGGTCCGCTACACATCGCTCAAGAGACTTATAGAAGGGATTAAGAAGACCGCCATGGTATGATCGTTCTTATTTCTTCCCCTTCTTTCTTTCTTTACTTCTTATCACATGAGGAGTTTGGAGGAATGGTTGATGATTGCGATGTTGATTTTGATGAATTGGCGGTTGTGTGACTTATGTGCTGTTAGGGGGTTTCATTAGATTAATTGTCACGTAGTTCACTAGAGCATTTGCATTAGTTTGTATATATGTTGCTTAATTCTAGATCATGGCATATAGTTGCATTTAGGAGAACTTTTTGGAATGCCTAATGTGGAAATTGAACAAGCTTGAATAGACCCTTGTAGATGCTCTTTTTGCTTAGCACTTTGCCTATTAAAATAGATTTTGAAACACCTCCTAATGTGTATTTTTAGTATAACTTTCGCACCGTTTCCTAGGGCCTAGTCAAGGGCTTGCATTTTTCATCTTGACCATCCCCATGGTGTGAAAATTCCTTGGTGAACGCTTTCCTAGGTGACTCTTGAGGCCATGCAATTGTTCAATCATCACATTTCATCACATTTGACAAAAAAAAAAAAAAAAAGAAGGAAATTTTTCTATCAAAAGTCCAAAAGTTGAGTTCAAATATAATAGAAAAAGAAAAGCTTGAAATTTTGCACTTTTTTTGCCTTAGTCCTAGCTTAGGGAGTGCATATGGAGACTTCTAGGCTCTTCTAGAGTACCCTCAATACATATGGGGTCGCTCTCAATGTCGCTACGGCGAGGATTTGCCTATTGTTGGTCTCCGCCGCACACCTTTCGCTAGGCCACCTAGCTCTCAAAAGGCACCCAAATCGAGCACCAAAAAAATCAAAAAAAGAAAAAGAAAAGAAAAGAAAAAGAAAAGAAAAAGAAACAAAATAAGAACTCAAACATCTCGTTTCCTTACATTTTTTGATGATTACTCCTACGTTGCATGGCTAAGAGGGGACGACCCTTCCCTTCACTTAGGTGAGAGGCGGAATTCCGATCCTACAGTGTCTTCTAACACCATGGGGCCCTCATTTTCCATCCCGCCTTTATCACCCTTGACAAAGTTTTCTAGTAAACGTGAACGAATATACTAATTTTACACAATAAAGAGGTGATTTATTTCTATCTTTCTAGGCATAGTTCTTTGTAAAACTAGTAAGTACGTAGGAATTTGCGTGCTTGAAATTTTTCCATTTTAGATGAATCCCGGCGCATGGATGAGGCATGTTGCCAATTGCTTTTGTAGATGCATTCTCATTTGTTTGGTGTGCTTTATTGTCTTGAATGCATCGGAGTTTTGGCAAGACCCCACTTGCCTTACAAGAAGGTGTCCTACCTCATGGATACCTTGTTGTGAGTTGAAGGGACGGAGCAAGGCCCGTTAATTGCCTTGTATCGGTTAGGTTTAGCGTAGTTAATTAAGGGTCTTGACTATTTTTCATCCTTACTCGGGACGAGTAAGGGTTTGGTTTGGGGAGATTTGATATAGTGTCATTTCACCCCACATTTTCACCCCATTTCATCTCGTTTTGTTTGCCTTTAACGCTCCCTAGGAGCGTTTCTACGTGTTTTACCTTCTTCTAGCATATTTCTTCTTTTTATCGTGTTTTTGTAGGTAAACCGTCGATTGAGGCGATTTCTACCTACTTTTGATCAACAAAGAAGAAGGTGAATCATTCGGAGGACCCACGGCACACCTTGGGGGGCCCACATACCCTTGGGGGCCCTACTCGACGCGCCAAAGCCCTCCCGAGTCAAGGCAAGCGAAAATGAGAAGGAAACAACAAAGTCAAGCGAAGGAAGAAGGAGAATGACCATCTCACGGTCGTGAAGTGCCATCTCACGGTCGTGAGATGCATGCCCAAGAAGTTTGATTTTCGTGGATTTGGTTTCACGGCCGTGAAACTCATCTCACGGTCGTGAAACCTCTGTCACGGTCGTGAAATGAACTTCACGGTCGTGACTTGATCGTGAAAGTTAAGCCATGTTCTGCCAACTTCCTCACGACCGTGAAATGGAGTTTCACGGTCGTGAGACGTGTTTCACGACCGTGAAACCCATTTCACGGTCGTGAGTGTGCCAGTCCATGAAGCTTCTCGAAGCCCATCTTCCCTTCATTTTGTAAACCTATATATAGACCCTCTTATGTAATTAAAGGGCACGAAACCCTAGATCTGAAACTTTAATAGAATTAGTTTTAATCTTGTATTAATCTTCCTTAATTAAGCAAATTAGTCGGTTAATTAGTGATTTCAACTTGGTTTAGTGTATGAACTTGGGTTATATTCAAGGATTTGTGACGAAATCTTGGTATTTATATCAAAGTTCTAATCTTTCTCCAAGTTGGTATAATTTCTCTACTTAATCTTGCTTTTAATTAAGTTTTCATTTCGATTATTGTTATCTACTTATTGTTAATTAGAAATGTTTAATGTTGTTGATTTCCTCTTACAATCTTTAGTAAATATCGAATTTCCCTCAAGTATGAGTGAGTAGTAATCTTGCTAGGGTAATGTGGGGGATTATGGGTCCTTGTATGGTTTAATGTGTTATTGTTGGGGGTTAATAGTTGATTATTGTCTAGTCTCCATGCTATGCTTATAACATGTTCGATGAAATGCTTACTTGAGTTTGCATGAATCTTTCGTTTGTTTCGAATGCCATAAGATCGAAAGTCGTGGTCTTTCGTAGAACCGCTAGTTTTGGCAAGCCGTATCTAGTGACGCGATAGCTAGTTAGAGTCGGTTTGAGGAGGAATTGTAAGAACGGAAGTCTCGATTCACTTTCTTAGACTAGATGATATTTCGACTATTAGACCCGGCCCTTGCACTCGACTTTACTACCCATATGAACCCACTCACCCTAGTCTTCCCTCTTATTTGATAAAAATCCAACCTTTATAGCTTTAGACTCGACTCCTTTTGTTGTTTGTAATTGTTTTTAATTGTTGTTGATTAGTGTAGCCAACAAACCCAAACCCAAATCACTTTGTGACTTGCAAGAGACCTTAAGTAGACTTTTAGATCAATTTTGAACACCAACCGTCCCTGAGATCGACATCCCTAGTTCACAACTATTCTCACTACATCAGGCCTGATGCGAATAAGTGATTCTGCATGTAGAATAGCATGTCCCCAAGCAGAGAATGAGAGTTTACACCTCATAAGTAATGGTCTAGCAATAAGTTGAAGTCGTTTGATTAAAGATTCAGCTAGACCATTTTGTGTATGAACATGTGCTACAGGATGTTCAACATTTATCCCAATCGACATGCAATAATCATTAAAAATTTGAGAAGTAAATTCAGCAGCATTATCAAGACGAATATTCTTTATAGGTGTATCCGAAAAATGCGCTATTAATTTTATTAATTGAGCAAGTAGTCTCACAAACGCCAAGTTTCGAGTTGATAATAAGAATACGTGGGACCATCTTGTTGATGCATCAATCAAAATCATAAAATATCTAAATGGTCCACTTGAAGGGTGTATTGGGCCATAAATATCCCCTTGTATTCGTTTAAGAAATGATATCGATTCATGATTAATTTTGCTGGTGATGGTCGTATAATCAATCTACCTTGTGAGCATGTAGAACATGAAAAGTTATTATGAAGAATATGTTGGCTCTTTAGTGTATGACCACATGAATTTTTAACTATCCTACGCATCATTGTAGAACCGGGATGGCCTAGCCGGTCGTGCCAAGTAGTAAAGTTATTAGTAAACTTCGGGTTTACTATAACATATGTTTCAATCATAACAATATTTGTGTAGTACAATTCGTTAGAGAATGTTGGCAGCTTCTCCTTAATCTTCTTAACGCCTTGAGTTATACTCGTGATTTGAAGGAATTCAAGATTTCCCTCATATGTTGTCTCAATATGATATCCATTGCTGCAGAATATCTTTGAAACTCAACAAATTTCTTTGAGACTTAGGTGAGTATAATGCATCAATTATTTCAATTTTAAGAGTCAAGGGCGAGATCACCTAAGAGGGGGAGGGGGTGAATTAGGTGTCTATTTAAAATTTTAAAGCTTAATTAAAGCTTCTTTAAAAACTCTATGATCACTAAGACACTACTTAGAAGAAAGGAGAAGTTGACACTTAGAACTAGAAAGTTAGAAGTATTCAACAACGATTCAACGAGTAAATGTCACAGTGGAATCTACAGTGAATTCAGAGTGCAGCGGAAATATTAAAAACGAAATAGACAAAACTCAAGGATGTTTTTTAAATTGGTTCGGTCATTACTCCGCGACCTACATCCAACGTTATCTTATTAAACATCTTTGAAGTAAACTCATACAAACAAAGAGCCCGAATAATAAAACAACTCCCCAACCTACTCCGGTTGCTATTTGCTCAATGCTACTTCGCACCAAGACTTATGCTCAAAGCTACTCCGCTAAGAGACTTCCCCAACTCTTTCGAGTTGCTATTGCTCAAGGCTACTCTGCCAAGAGACTTCCCCAACTCTTTCGAGTTGCTAGTTGCTCAAGATAACTCTATCTTAAGACTTGTTCTACTCGTTTGTTACAAGACTTGTGTTTCTCAAAATAAATGAACGGTGGAGAAAACGATTAAGTAGTAACACGAGATCATCGAACACAATACATGCTTTGTTGCAACGAACTAGCTCTTTGTAAAAGACTTAATAAAAATATTTTGCAAAACAATTAAGTAAGAAATGTTAAAACGGTTTTTGCAAAGATAATTTACTGAATAAAACTCAAAGTCTTTTAAGCTTGAAAATATTTTGTTGTTGCACACTTGTTCAAATGAAATAAGTGTGGTATTTATAATGTAAAGTAGAGTATACTGCACATTAAAGTAACACACTCCAATTAAGCACAAGTGTTAGAAAATATTAAAGAAATGAAGCTTGAACAACAATAAAGGTGGTTACTTGAGGCACATGAAAACCATGACCCCTTATGCAAGCAAAATGAATGCACGCGTAACTTAATTTTGCAGCCACACTTAGACAAATAAGGGTAGTTTTTTCAACAAGAAAGAGCATAAATGTTAGTGACCAAATAAAGAAAAAGTAAACAACCCATTTTTGGCAAGTGTCTTTTTGTGCAAGCTATCTCTTCTCCAAGACACACAAAGCTTTCTTTCATTTATAAAGATCAAACCAGAATTTTTATCAATGTAAAATGTTGATCAAAAGTTTGGAAAACTATTTCAAGAGTTAAACATTTTCGAAATATTTAAGAGTCAGAAACCACAGTGACTCTAACAATGACGATCTTCATCTCTGTCAGTTTTGAAGTACTTAGCATGAATCGAGTTTAATGATCTCTTATACAACACTATGACTCTAACAATGACGATCTTCATCTCTTGATCTTCTTGTGCAACCTTGAACGATTACTTGAGCTTCCATATAGCTATAAGATTAAAATTTAAGAGACACACATTATATTAACAATAAGATTAATTTGTCTTAAGGCATCATCAGCCAATCTAATCTAGAAATGGTCTCAACACAATTTTTGTTCCCCATGGTAGCAATATATTTGCTTTTCCGGAGCCTTCAATAATATCTGTACTACCTGAAATTGTTGTAACATCATCCCTCTTCATTATCAAGTGGGAAAAATATTTCTTATTTTTGAATATGCTGTGAGTAGTTGCACTATCCGCAAGACATAATTCTTCACCATATAATTGACCGTGAGAGATATTCATTTGCTTCAAATAAATAAAACAAGCGTCAAAATATATCAAATAAAAACATTCATCAAATCAACCCATTTATATAAAATACTTCAAACTAATAAATTGTCTAAAAATGTCTTAAACAATTAAATAAAATTATTCAAGCAAACAAACTGATAAAATATCTTAAACAAATTGTTAAAATGTCCTGAAACAAACAAACGGATAAAGTTCTTAAAAAAAAATTAACGAGAAAACAGATCATTATTCCTTTTGTGATGCTATCTTGACTCGAAGATTAATTATTCCCTGCAGGGTGGTGAAAAAATCAGCAACTTCCAAATGAGTTGCATTTTCAGTATCAAAATCGTCATCTCCATCTTCATACACTAAATTAGTCTCCACTTTCTTTCATTTCCGCTTTATTGATTTCTGGTACAAATCAACTAAATGCTTTGGTGTGCGGCAAACACAAGACCAATGACCCTTTCCTCCACATCGATAACATATATTAGTCACATTTTCATTTCTATTTTTCTTAATTTTGTTTTCATCTTTATTTTCCCTCTTATGGTGGGAATATGAGTTTTTTAAAGGACCACCACGTGAACCCCCACGTCCTCGACCAAAACCATAACCACGTCCACGTCCACGACCACGACTCATGCTTCCGGCATAGTCGTTATGAGCTATAACACTCGCTTCAGGGAAAGGAGTTGAACCAGTTGGACGTGATTCATGGTTTTTCATCAATAATTCATTATTTTGCTCAGCCACAAGAAGACAAGATATTATATCAGAATATTTTTGAAACATTTTTCACGATATTGTGTCTGCAAGACAACATTATTTGCGTGAAAAGTAGAATAAGTCTTTTCTAACATTTCTTCATCAGTAATTCTCACCACACAATTTTAGTTGTGAAGTAATTTTAAACATGGCTGAGTTTAGGGATGTCAATGGGGCGGGTCTTGGCGGGTCTCGCCCCACACCCGCCCCACTTGGGGCGGATGCGGGTAATGATTTGACGGGTGGTGGGGCGGGGGCGGGTATCAAAAGTGACATTCGTGCGGGTCGTGGGGCGGGTGCGGGTATCACATGAGATCCGCCCCGTACCCACCCCGCCCCACTCCGCCCCACACCACCCGCCTCGCATGGCCCCGCCCCACTTATACCCTACTTAAAGATTTCCTGCTCACCTATAGTATACATTTAGCTAGGTAAAATTTTACAAAAAATGATAATTTTAAAATGATAAAGGCTAAACTAACAAAATAGACTTGTTTGGTAGCTTATGTAGTAGTTAATTGAATGTAAAATTATTTCATACCACTTTGCGGATACTATTTGTATAAGTCGTACGAGACTCAATATGTTTAGATTCATGATTTTTTTTTTAAAAAAAATGTTTCATGAGGAGAAAGGTAATTTGGCGAGAAAGCAGATCCCCGCGGCGCGGGTGCGGGTTTGAAAAGTTCAACATGCACAGGTCGTGGGGCGGGTGTGGGTACGCTTTATAGTATGCGGATGCGGGTACGGGTTACCCATCCTCCACACCCACCCCGCCCCATTGATATCCCTAGCTGAGTTATAGTCACTTACGGATTTAAAATCCTGCAATTTCCAATGCATCCAGTCAAAACGAGCCTTTGGTAATATTACTGTTTTCTGGTGGTCGTATCGCTCCTTTAGATTTTCCCAAAGCACTTGCAGATCTTTAACAGTCAAATATTCAACTTTAAGGCCCTCCTCGAGGTGATGGCGAAGGAATATCATGGCCCTAGCCTTTTCATGACTCGATGTAGTGTTCTTTTCTTTAATTGTTTCACCAAGAGCTTTTGCATCAATGTGCAATTCAGCATCAAGCATCCAAGATAAATAATTTTTTCCGGTAATGTCAAGAGCTTTAATTTCGAGTTTCGTAAGGTTTGACATAATGACTATACGAGAAAATAAATTTGTATTAGATGATAACTCACGACTAAACGGATTACAAAACCAAATTAAAATATATTAATTCTTGTAGTAGGAAATAATTTTATAAAATTAATATATCATCAATGACAATAAACTACAAATTTATTATGCATAGAATTGCTTTTATTTCGGGCAAAAAAAAAACTTCATGTATTTTTAACAAAAAAAAAAATATACGTAACTACAAATTGTTATAATATGTATAAATTATTATTCTAAGTTATTTCAAACATAAAAAAAAAACAAAATTGCGAAAAACTCATATATGCCAAACTTATTTAATTTTCTTAGCTCACAATTTATCAAAATTAGAAGGTATGAAATAACATATTCCGAACTCCATAAGTAACATGATTAACGATTAAAGTCCTATGTTAAATAAATACAACATATTACTATGTTGCAATAGGCGAATGAGAGAATATATATACGTCCATAAAATCATGTGAAACTATGAAAACAGTTACTATACAACTCTAATATGCATCCATAGTGATAAATAAAAATAAAAATAATAAAATAGTCATAGATTAAAATCGTAGCCATAACAAACGGAATGATATATTGATACAAATCAAATTATCATTTATATGTCGAGTATATATCATTTTATATTCGTTTAATAACAAACAACCAAACAAAATTGAATAAGACCACTCAACAAAATTAATAGACTAATAATGCCCTCCTAGAAACCAAAGAAAACTCGTATATTGTATGTAAAACATGTACCTAGATGTTTTTCCATAACGTGTGACACAAGCGTAACTTTTATTTACTTTATTAATATCGTAGAAGCAATATTTTATGATAACTAGAAATAAACAAATTTACGCATATACAATATACAAATTGTATTAATATATGATATACAAATTGTATTACTAAATGAGGACTTACCTTACTTTTGATAAGAATTGAGATAAATTAGTGAAAGAACCGACCTATTCCTTTTGCTTTATTAACGTGCAATCGTGCTGATAACGTATTATAATATTGTAGAGAATGTAATAGAGATGTGTCTTTCTCATTAGTAGAATGGGGTATATATACATGAAAGTCCATAGACCTTAATTAGACTCCTCTAATTAGTTGCTAAATTACTTGTTAATTTAGTATTTAATGATCTATGTAACATGCATGCAAATATAAAGACATTTATATAAGAGAAGAAATTTCCTCACATTGATATGGAAAATATAAGGGCACAACAAGAACTCCTTCTTGTTGTTCTTGAGCTAATAATATGGATGAACACAAATAATCTCCAAAGTAGAAGATCTCCTCTAAGTTGCACCAAGATTAACCCAAATAATCTACCCTTATTATTAACTAGATAATAAGATAGATATTATTCTACTAATATTATGACTATATTACTACACTAGTAATACTTAGTAAATATTAGTGTTTGAGAGTTTTAGTAAGAATATGAGGTTTTGAGAGAAGTAAGAATACAAAGCACAAAATGAAGTAATCATAAAATGAACACAAAATGTTCATTTTATAAGCCATGAGGCCGGACCATGTAGTCCAAATAAGACTCTTATTTTGTTCATTTGATCACATGCATTAGAGTGGAGTGTTGTAGAACAAGTGATGATTGTTTACTACTTGTTATGTCACTTTCATAAAGTAACTAAGAGTGTAAAAATAAGAACAAAATCATCACCATTGTAACTACTAGCCAACCGGCCACAATGGCCTTAGTTTGGTCCATTTTGATTTTTGATATTTGTCTTACAAATACTTATTGATCATATGGTTAATTATCTTGTATAATTAAGTGTTAATTTGATCATATAACAATTATATGACTCAATTAAATAAATAATATGTACTTAACATTTTAAGTAATATTTTACCATTATATCAATATATAATGGGTCCCACAATGCTTAGTTAATTTATTTTACAACTCTTTGTAAATATAATTAACTAATTACCTCCATCTCAAAACCTCAACTAATTTAGTAATTTAACGATTTAATTACTAAGTTAAATCTTATTTAATCATATTAAAATAAGATATAAATTTATAAGTCAATTATCGCATAATTGAAAAATAAACTTAATCGAATTTGAGTTCTTAACTCAATTTCTAACAATTAACTCTCGTACATATCGAATATATGTAATATACTAATTAACTGTATCGTATACAAATAAATAGTTACTATTTGGATTTCATCCTTTAGGTGTGACCGAAAGGGATCAGTTGATCACCGCCGTCATACGACAATAACGTCAAACTCTAGTCAGCCAATCGTTATTGATTTACGTTAATCAACTGACTAATCATATATATAGTCAATAAATATCCCAATTATATTCCTTAATAAGATGTATTATGTGGCGCACTATTGTGGAGGACACCTACTCCAACAATCTCCCACTTGTCTGACACAAGTGTGCGTCACCGATTCTCTTGTCTCTTTATCACATCTCCCACTCAACGCAAGGTGTCTTCCAGGTCGCACTTGCGATTGACAATATCTAGAGTGGTTTCTCGATAGGGAGAGTAACTGTCTGACCGGAAAATCTACCATAGATCTCTTTCCGAGCGTGGCCACGCATTTACAGTAACTTCTCCTCGAGTGGCCTAAAGATGTTTTTACCCAACGTGGGTGGAAAATTCCTGTTGATCCATCTACTCTGTATGATGCAGATCACCATGATCCAGAAGAAGTCCATCGGCCTCCTTTTACGGCATGACCTAGAACATCAACCAAAACCAATCGGAAACTGCACCGACTCAGATAGACGGTCGCCAGTCAAAAGAATCGAATTATAGGAATAAGATAGAAGACCCTGCCACGACCAGGCATCAAATAATTGATTTAAGGGTCTCTACAATGTCACTGTC
>JAIUZE010006241.1:0-39854 GCA_022085475.1 Heliosperma pusillum | reverse complement strand
TGAGGGAGGTCAATTGTATAAATGCTTGAGTCATCGCATTAAACAGTTTTTGCATTAAGACTTAATTTTTAAAACGATGAAACTTATCTTATTATTTTCTTTTTCCACAGTCAAATATTCAGATATAAACTGCTAATAACAAATGGTTGGCCATACTGATGACCCAATGCCAAGTGCCACGCTCGGACGTGCGTCCTGGCTTAAGATGTTCATGGACACTATGAATCAGTAAACGCGACTGAAGAATAACGGGTCCAACTTTGCGGACTGGGAGGCGGGAATTACGGAATGCTGCCATTGCTGACGGTAAGCCGCAGTACTGACTGAGCCACTACCGCCTAACCCAGGCCCCAATGCAGGAGCCAATGAATCACTTGCTTATAGTGATTTCGTAATGGAGGCGGATGCGATAAAGAACGTACTCATCTTTTCAATGGAATCCAATTTGCAAAGACGATTCATTGCCCCAGGTGCAAACAAGATTTTCACCACGCTCACTAACGAATTCTCAAAAGCACCGCAGATCGTTATGTATGAGATACATGTCGCTTCTTTGCAGCGAAATCCAGAGGGGCGGCCAAGCAGTTAGCCAACACATTTTGACATGATGAGAATGTCGAGAAACTGGAGGCACTGGTTGCAAAATAGATGAGAGATCGTCAGGAGACCGCCGCGTCTTCATGCACTTCATGATGGAGTTTTGCCCCTTTCAGGCAAAATAGTACTATATGAATGATATGCAGAAGAGTCTTCATCAGCTCCACTCACTCCTTGTACAGCCAGAGAGTGATCTGAAATTGAGTGGGAGCCTGAAACAGGACGTTCTCATGATTGCCAACAAGGGCAAAGGTATGGGCAAGGCTAAGGCAAACCTAGCTGTAGGGAAGCCGAAATTCAAAAAGCCAGGGCAAGGCAAGAGTGGGACTGGTGAGTCTAGCGGTAGCTCACGAGGCAAGACAAAGAGCGATGAAGGTAACGTGGTGGAGTGCCACCATTGACCACAAGGCTGGGCATTGGAGGAGGGAACTGACCTCGGTACCGAGAGGACATAAAGCAGGCAGCGTCTCTCCTGTTGGTTATGTCTTCTTCTTTTATTCATATGATTGAGATCAACCATGCAAGTTTCGGAACTTGGGTACTAGATACTGGTTGGGGTTCTCATCTGTGCAATCATTTGCAGGGTCTAAGAAACATCACAACTCTCGCAAGGGGTGATGTGGACCTGCGAGTGGGGAATGGAGCAAGAGTAGCTGCCGTTTCAGTGGGAACATATGTAATCCAACTCCCGAGGGGATTTGAGTTATTTCTGAATAACTGTTACTATGTACCCAGTTTATCTAAAAACATTATTTCAGTTTCCGTACTTGATAAAGACGGCTTTTCTTTTGTAATAAAGGATAATAGCTGTATTTTCTCTTTACACGAAATGATTTATGGTAAAGCAGTTTCCATGAATGGCATTTATGTTTTAGATCAAACCACAGATATATTGCATGTGAGTAGTAAGAAAGCAAAGGTTGGTGACAAAGATCAAACCTATTTATGGCATTGCCGCATGGGACACATAAATGAAAAACGCGTGAAGAAGCTCATTGAAAATGGGACTATCTCCCCATTTGACTATGAATCTTTTGGCACGTGTGAATCATGTCTCATAGGCAAAATGACTCGAATTTCCTTCAAAGGTGTTGGAATGCGCGCTGCTGACCTATTAGGACTCATACATAATGATGTGTGTGGACCTATGTCAATCAACGCTAGAGATGGCTATAGATATTTTATCACTTTCACGGACGATTTGAGTAGATATGGTTATGTCTACTTAATGAAGCATAAAAGTGAGTCCTTTGACAAGTTCAAGGAATTCCAGAATAGGGTTGAAAACCAGCTGGATAGAAAGATTAAAGCACTACGTTCAGATCGTGGTGGCGAATATCTTTCGAAGGAGTTTGATCGACACCTTAAAGACTGTGGTGTAGTACTACAGTTAACTCCACCTGGAACAACACAATTGAATGGTGTGTCCGAACGGAGAAATCGAACATTACTTGATATGGTTCGATCCATGATGAGTCACACGGTTGTACCTGATTCATTGGGGGGTTATGCTCTTTTGTCAGCTGCTTTAATACTTAACCGAAGTCCGTCTAAAGCTGTAGACAAGACTCCATATGAATTATTGGAAGGGAACGGTCCCTAACTTGTCTTTTTTCGGGTTGGGGTTGGTGGGCTGCGAGGCTTATGTCAGTGGAAGACCTGACGATAAGCTCGGCCCACGATCGGTCAAGACATACTTTATTGGTTATCCAAAAGGGATGTTTGGTCATTACTTTTACTCGCCTACCGAACATCGAGTTTTTGTTGCGACTAGTGCGACGTTCTTAGAGAAAGAATTTCTCGAGAATAGGACAAGTAATGGAACCTTCAAACTGTCGGAGATACAAGAACCAACAACCGAGCAACCAATGGAGGAAAATGTTCCTTCATCATCAGCTGCGGTTAATATTCCTTTGGAACCTAGGAGGTCGGGTAGACACTCTATTCCTCCAGACAGATACATTGGTATGGTCGAGGAGAATGAGAGTGATGACGTTTTACTCTTAGAGAGTAACGAACCCGCTACCTATAAAGGTGCTATGACCTGTTCCGACTCTAAGCTATGGCTTGATGCCATGCAATCCGAGATGGACTCTATGTATGAGAATGACATATGGGATCTGGTTGACTTACCTGATAAGGTTCGGCCTCTTCAGTGCAAATGGCTTTACAAGATAAAGCATTCTGTAGAAGAACAACCAGATACATACAAGGCACGACTAGTGGCAAAAGGTCTCACTCAAGTGCACGGATTGCATTATGATGAAATTTTTGCACCCGTAGTCATGCTGCGTTCCATTCGGATAATCTTAGCGATTGCCGCCTTTCATGACTATGAAATTTGGCAAATGGACGTGAAAACCGCCTTCTTAAACGGTTATTTGGAGGAGGAGTTGTACATGGTAAAACCCGAAGGTTTCATTGATCCTAAACATCCTAAGAAGGTTTGCAAGCTTAAGCGTTCCATCTATGGACTTAAGCAGACCTCTCGGAGTTGGAATCATCGTTTCGACCAGGTGGTAAAAGAGAATGGATTTACTCGATCGGTCGAGGAACCATGCTTATATATCAAGTCGAGTGGGAGCAAGATTGTCTTCCTAATATTGTATGTTGATGACATACTCTTGATTGGGAATGACATACCTATCTTAACTTCGGTAAAAGTGTGGTTAAAGAACCATTTCAGATGAAAGACTGGGTGAAGCACAAACGAATTTGGGGATCCGTATCTACAGAGATTAGATCACGACGGATGTTATCCCTCAGTCAGAGTCTATATAGATAAGATTTGAGAGGTTCAGGCCTGACCAACTCCAAGAAGGGGGAACCTCCAATGTCTCTGCGGATGCATTGAGGTAAGCTCAGGCCACCAAAGGACATCGGAAGAGGTCGAGCGCATGAGTCGGATTCCTTATGCATCAGCTATAGGATCGATCATGTATGCAATGATATGCACACGTCCAGACGTGGCATATGCATTGAGTATGACAAGTCGATACCAAGGCAATCCAGGTGAAACACACTGGATGGCTGTTAAGAATATCCTTAAGTACCTACGGAGGACTAAGGATTGGGTATTGACTTATGGAGGCGACACTGAGCTATGCGCAATTGGTTACGCAGATGCCAGCTTCCAAACGGATCGAGATGACTCGAAATCTCAGTCTGGATTCGTTTTTACTCTTAATGGCGCCGCGGTCAGCTGGAAAAACTCCAAACAAACTGTTATAGCAGATTCTACGACTGAGTCCGAGTACTATGCTGCTTCAGAGGATGCGAAGGAAGCTATATGGATGCGTCAATTCTTACAAGGACTAACTGTAGTTCCTAGTTCAGATGACCCGATCACCATCTATTGTGATAATAGTGGTGCCATCTTCCAGGCTAAGGAGCCCAAGTCCAGCAACAAGTCTAGGCATGTACAACGGAAGGCTCACATGATCCGAGATTACGTGGAGCAAAGGGAAATAGTGATAGACAAGATTGCTACGGATGATAACGTGGCAGATCCTCTCACTAAACCATTGAGATATGATAAACATGAAGGGCACGTTATTTCCATGGGAATCAAACGTGTTCCTGAGTTGTATTAGTTGTTTTGTATGGATTAGACACCTGTATCTTTTTCATAAAAACTATCTATAAAATCATCGTTTTGTTTATATTTTGCATTTCATGTGGGTTGTACTGACAACATTGAACACCACAAAGTGAACTGAATTACATTATATTTGTTTTGGTCCGTAATCGCCTACATGAGCTGATAACTCTGGCAATTATTTTGTGAAGTCGATTGATGGTGGGTTCAACGAGCCATAAGTCAAACAGTTGACTGATCGATCACATATGCGAGTTATAATGATACCTCGCAGGACAATTTTGTGACAACGTTATGGAGTCCTAAATGTTTCGGAACATTAGGTGCCAGGTCGTGGATAGGACATCCATAGTGTTCCTAGAGTCGATTCTTTTGACTATCGACTGTCTCTTGAGATTAAGGCAGTTTTTGGGTGACTTTGGTTTCTTTCTCATGGTCGACCGTAACAGGAGGCTAAGTAGATTTTCAGTGGGTCATTTCATACTGCGCTTGTGTCTGCAAGATTCGAGTTGAAGAAAATATCCAAACCTTTATCAGGATTATGATATTTCTCAGGGCCACTCGAGGAGCGTAACTGAAATGCATGGCCATGCTCGAATAAAGATTCGTTTATCAGTTAAGTTACTCTCTAGTCGGGGAAACCACTCTTGATACTGATCACTTGTAAACTACGACCTTTGTGAATACGGACTTTGCAAATTGGTTTACATTGAGTGGGAGAAATTTATTATGGATATGAGAATCGGTTATCGCACATACACTTGTACGGACAAGTGGGAGATTGTTGGAGCCAGTGTCCTCCACAGTTAGTGCAATAACATAAATAAATCTCTGTAGGTTCACAGGGTATACTTTGTATAATAATCAGTTGATTAACGTTTATCAATAACGGTTGGCTTGCTAGATAAGTTTGACGTTATTGTCATACAGATGGCGGTGATCAACTGGTCCCTAAAAGTCACACCTATAGGATGTGTTTGAGAGATGTGATTATTTGAGAAAATGATCATATTGATGCCCAAATTACATGACTAAAAGGTTAGTCAGTGTATTTGACTAAAAGGTTAGTCAATGTGATGATGAGACGAAAGATAGCTGAGACGAATTAACTGTAATTCGTAAAATTGAATATAAAAAGTTATATTTAATTATAGTATATAATGTAAGCTAATTAAACATAAACCGTTATAATTAATTGGCAAATTATAAATATACGGATATTTATAAATTAATGACGGATTATAATGTCGGTCCATGTAAAACGACGATTATAAGATATTACATTATATTGGAAGCTAAAATGACCGAAACACGGTATCCAGATACACTCGGGTTTTCGGGTCAATGGGTAGTTAGTTTGAGGAGACATAAAAATCCCCTCATATAAAAACCTACAAAAAAAGTGCCGTGGATATAAAAGAAGAAGGAGAAAAAAAGTGTTTTGTTTTCTAACCTAATTCTCTCTCTCTGCCTCCATCTCATCTAAAAATCACACAAACTGACAAAAAGTTAACTGTAACTTTTGACAAACACAAAACAAAAGGTTAGCAGTAACTTTTAATTCTTTTCTAGCAATTACAAGGGCATATCTCAATCAGTCTTGGGTGTTACGATTAGGAGGATATCTATTTTGATATCTGTTCTTAGGCCTAATTTGCTAAGGACCGAAGGTTTAATTCTTTTTCTCTACATTTGTATCGTTTTTATATCTATGACTTGCATTCATATTATATAATTTTGTTATAATCCTAATTTTTAAGGGGATGTAAACTGTTATTTCCCACAAGTGGTATCAGAGCTTTTTGGCTACAAAATTATATTATATGTTTTTCATTTTTATGATATATGAATTTGAGAAAAAAAAAAATTTGAGAAAACCGGAAAAAAAAAAAAAAAAAAAAATTTGTGACGGCTGTTTTTTTTTATTTTAGCCGTGGGTTTTTTTTTATTTTAGGGTTTTGTTGTTCCATTGTTGATTTATTAATATTGTTATTTTAAAAGGTTAAAATTCAATATAATAAATTTGTGGTTGTTTTAATTTGATAAGGATTAAATTAAAATAAGATGGAATTGTTTTGATTTTGTTGTTGCTATTATTTTCGGATTCATTGTTTTAAATTGATGATTTTTGAATAATGATTCAATTTTTAATGATGTTCAAAGCGATTGTGATTAAATGATTCAATCAGTCTTGGGTGTTACGATTAGGAGGATATCTATTTTGATATCTGTTCTTAGGCCTAATTTGCTAAGGACCGAAGGTTTAATTCTTTTTCTCTACATTTGTATCGTTTTTATATCTATGACTTGCATTCATATTATATAATTTTGTTATAATCCTAATTTTTAAGGGGATGTAAACTGTTATTTCCCACAGTAACCTCATGGATAAAGAGTACCAAGTCAGGACTAGTTATATGATGCTTGCTGAGGCTAAGATGGACTTTCTCAGACAAAAAGCTAAGTGTCATTGGGCAAAGGATGGTGACACTAATTCTGCCATGTTTCATAAGGTCATCAAGTCTAGACAGCTTCAAAACAAAGTTTTTAGAATTGAAGGAATGCAGGGCGGATATGTTTGATAGGCCTGAAGATATTCAAAGAGCTTTTGAGGAGTACTATCAGTCTCTTCTTGGGTCTTGTGGTGTAACTTCTGATTTCTATCCTACTATTATGAGGGCGGGTCCTAGAGTGGAGCAGGAGGATTGGGAGACTTTGTGCAGTATTCCTAGTTTTGAGGAGATTAAGAGAATTGTTGATTCTATTCCTGATGATAAGAGTCCTGGCCCGGATGGGTATATTAGTTGTTTCTACAAGACTAGTTGGGGGATCATTGGTGAAGAAATTTGTAAGGCAGTGCAGGATTTCTTCAGGTCTGGTAAGCTGTTAAAACAACTTAATACTACTAATGTTGTGCTTATCCCTAAAAAGGAGAATCCTAGTAGTGTTAAGGAGTTTAGACCTATTGTCTGTTGTAACACCCTTTATAAATTTATCTCTAAACTGTTGTGTGAGAGACTGTCTAAGGTGCTTCCCAAAATTGTAAATCCTGCTCAGTCTGCTTTTATTAAAGGCAGGAGCATAATGGGGAACATTCTTATTAGTCAGGATTTGGTTAGGCTTTATCATAGGGCCAATCCTTCACCTAGATGTTTGATTAAGGTGGATCTGAGGAAGGCCTATGATTCAATTGAATGGGTCTTTGTTCAGAATGTCCTTCAGAGCCTGAACTTTCCTGAGCATTTTTTGAGGATGATCATGCAGTGTATTTCCACTACCTCCTACTCCATTGTTCTTAATGGTAATTCCTTTGGATTCTTCCAGGGTAAGAGAGGACTGAGACAGGGTGACCCCTTATCTCCTCTTCTTTTTACTCTTTGTATGGAATACTTGAGTAGAATGTTAAATATGATTGGTGAGCTCCCTGGTTTTAAGTTTCATCACTTATGTAAAGGTCTTCATCTTAATCATCTTATGTTTGCTAATGACCTTCTCATTTTTTGTAAGGGTGATATTAAGTCTATTTTCATGATTGTGGAGGGGTTTGATGTGTTCTCAAAGGCTTCAGGTTTGTAGATTAATAATGAGAAATCTGATTTGATTATTAAGGGGGTGGACAGGGAGACTGAGGATTTCATTTTATCTCATACTGGTTTTACTAAAGGTAGTCTACCTTTCAAATATCTTGGAGTTAACATTTCACACAAGAGGCTGAGTAGGTTTGATTGTAAGTTGTTGGTTGATAGGATGAGTGCTAGGATAAAAGGTTGGAACAGGAGAAAAATTTCTTATTCAGGGAGACTAATTTTGGTTAAAGCAGTATTGAGTACCATTCACAATTATTGGGCACAGATCTTCATTCTACCTGTGGGAGTCCTGGATACTCTCAAGGCCCTCTGCAGGAACTTTCTTTGGGAAGGGGAGGAGACATACTCAAAGGCTCCTCTTGTTGCTTGGAGTATTTTATGCAAGGATAAAAAGGAAGGGGGACTAGGCCTTTATGATAGTACTAATTGGAATATTGCTGCTGTTGGGAAGTTAGTGTGGTGGATCATGCTCAAGAAGGATCATCTTTGGATTAAATGGATGGATAAGATCTATTTGAAAGGGAGGAATTGGCTCTCATATACTCCTAGTAGCTCAAGCTCTTGGGCTTGGAGAAAGATATGTGGAGTTAAGGAGATTCTTAAGGAAGGTCTTCAATCTGAGGAATGGCAGGAGGAGGGAGGGTATTCCATTCTAAAAGGTTACAAGTGGTTGGCTGGGACTGATAACACTAGAGTGGAATGGTATTGTATCACTTGGAACAGGTTTAACATTCCCAAGCATTGTTATATCTATTGGTTGGCTGTCAAGGGTAGATTACTTACTCTAGATAGACTGCATAGAAGAGGGTTTACAGGTAATCTAACTTGTTTTTTGTGTGGGATCAACACTGAAGATCATCACCATCTGTTTCAGGGATGCTGTTATGCAAAGAAGTGTTTTGAATGTCTAGATGAGCTGCTTCATGTCAGGCACATTGGAGATCATTCTCCTTCAGCCTTGATCAGAATGAGAATGGGGACGGGTTTTATCAGGAAGGTCTATTGGTCTTTAATAGTGGCAGTCCATTATAATATATGGTATTGCAGGAACAAATGCAGGTTGGAGGCTTATCTTCTGAGGCCTGAAAAGCTGGTTCAGGGTGTTTGTGCTCAAGCAAAGTTAAGACTAATGCAATTAGAGCTTGGTAGCATCAAGAGGGAAGAGATTGTTTGGTGTAGGAATAGGCACCTTATGTAATTTCTAAGCTTATTGTATGTTTATGTTGGTATTGTATGTGTTAGTTGGGTGTTTCTAGTTTGTAAAAGGATTGTGGTTTGAAGGGCTTAATGCCGTATTAATCAAAGCTTACATTTGCACCAAAAAAAAAATATGGTGGATGGAAATTAGAGAGAGTAATTTAGAGAGAAGTTAGAAAGGGAAAATGAAATGGCAAAAATGAAAAGGGTATAATTGTTAATAGTGTACTATAATGAGTAAAATATGTACTGTGAAAATCAGGACCCAAAAATAAAAGAAGAAAACTAATTACCCCTTCATTCCCGCATCATTCAACCCCAAATGTCTTCATTTTTCCTCATCTCTCACGATCTCACACCCTCTTAATCCATCGCGTCAACCAAGGCGGCCAGCCACCCCTTTCCACCTTGAACCACGATGGGCCACTACACTTGCAGCTTTCGCGTACAATCGTTTTCTCGTCTTTATTCTTCGGGTTTGTACCCTAATCTTGTTTCTCAATTCAGGTATACTTATTGTTTTATTTTCATTGAAAGTTTTAATCTTTGAGTTTTAATTACTAGTGTGTTAGGATTATAGATACATGGTATCTATAATCAATGATATTGTGTTTCCAAGTAGTTGTGGTTCCCATGTAAGGTGGTTCCCAAGTATTGTGTGGTGTTCCCATGTATTGTGTTTCCAAGTTAATGTAGTTCCAAGGCAACTTGGAATGTGTAATTGGGCATTATATATTTGACCCTCAAAGGAATAATAAGATACACAATTCTCTCTTCAACTATTCTTAACATGGTATCAGACACAGGTTCCTATCCCATAATATAAAAAAAAAAAATAATAAGACACAAATATCAAACCAGAAACAGAAACAGAACGAAAAAGCCATGGCTGGTGACGCCATACCTACACCAGAACCAACCAGAATCGATCCCACTTCACCATATTACGCGGGCTCCCATGATAACCCAGGTGCCAAGATCTCCAATGTCATCCTTCGCCGTGATAATTATGACGATTGGCGAAACTCGATGCGAATGTCCTTAAAATCCCGCCGGAAATTTGGGTTTGTTGACGGCACGATTTCGAAGCCAACCGACCCCTTTTATCTCGAAAATTGGGAAGTCGTCCATTGTACTCTTGTCCAATGAATCCGTAATACGATTGACCCCTCCCTCCTCGACACAATTTCCTATGTCGACGACGCCTCTGTCCTTTGGGCTGAACTAGATTCTCATTTTTCCGTTGTTGACGGAACCGTGATACATGGACTGAAAACTCAACTTCATAATTACAAACAATTGAAAGGTATGGATGTTACCTCTTACTATGGAAAACTAAAGGCTATAGGGATGCTTTAATTGTTCATGAACCTCCGTTCGCTTGTAAATGCGGAAAGTGTGAGTGTAATATCGGACCTCAGGCTGTCAAGCGACTTGACGCTGAACGCCTCCATCAATTTTTTATGGGGCTTGACACCACGTTGTATCGAGGAGTCCGATCTCAGCAATTTCAACTTGATCCTCTGCCTACTCTTACCCGTGCCTATCATGTAGTTCTTCAAAAGGAGCGCCTTCGCACTCCTTCGGACGATCCCTCTGATGCAGCTGACGTGGTGGCCTTTGCCACACCGCCATCTGGTCGTCCCCCAATTGATTGGCGTGCTTTACGCGATAAAGAAAAAAGTGAGTGACGCGACCTTTATTGTTCTTACTGCGATTCCAGAGGCCATGAGCCGTCTTCTTGCTACATCAAAACCCAGCGTTTCCCTGAGTGGCGGGGCGACCGTCCCCGTTCTTTGGCCGAACTCCGGCGTTCCAAGGCAGGGGGCTCCTCACGCGGATCTGGCAGTGGGCCTGCTTCTGGCCGTTCCTCAGCGGGACCTCCTGTTCTTTCCAATCCGCATGTTCAAGCTAATTTAGTGACATCCGGTGTTGCTACTAATTCCGTTCTCACCTCCGATCATTTAAGTGGTATGTGTTTTTGGATTATCGATACGGGGGCCTCGAACCATGTCACTGGTGATTTGTCATGGTTGGAGAATTGTCAATCAATTGTTGCTCGTCCTGTTGGTCTCCCAAATGGGCAACGGGTCGAGTCTACAATCATGGGCACTGTTTATATAAACGCGTCTCTTACTCTTTCCCGTGTTCTTTATGTTCCTAGTCTTAACTTGTAATTTATTATCCGTCTCACAACTTGCTACTGATCATGATTTTATTTTTGAATTTGCTAAAAGCTCTTGTTCTATTCAGGACCGTACTTTGAGGACGATAATTGGAGTAGGTGAGCTGCGGGATGGGCTTTATTGGATGCGTGCGTGTACTAGGACGATGGATATTCATTATGTCAGTGATTTGGGTTCTCGTGATCTTTGGCACCGTCGACTGGGACATCCGTATGATAAAGTGGTCAAGACAATTCTTTTTGCTAGTAGTTTTAATTTCAATAATAATTTGGTCTGTGATACGTGCCATTTTGCTAAGAAACATCGTACCAATTTTTGCTCAAATGAACAACGTGCTTCGGATATTTTTTGATTTAGTTCATTTTGATTTATGGGGACCTTACCGTATTTCTTCCTCTTATGGTGCGAAATATTTCTTGACCATAGTCGATGATTTTTCTCGTGCTACTTGGGTTTATTTATTGCTTGATAAAACGGAGGTCACCGACATGTTTCTGCATTTTATTAATATGGTCTCGACTCAATTTTCCAAAACACTCAAACTTGTGCGGAGCGATAATGGTACCGAGTTTAATTGTATGGCTGGCTACTTCTTTGCTCATGGTATTGATTTTCAAAAGTCTTGTGTTGGCACGCCCCAACAAAATGGTCGGGTTGAGCGTAAACACTGTCATATACTAAATGTTGCCCGAGCTCTCCTCTTTCAAGCTCATTTACCAAAATCTTTTTGGGGTGAGTGCATACTCACGGCGGTTTTTCTCATAAATCGTACCCCGTCTCCATTACTTCACAATAAAATCCCCTATGAATGTTTACATGGAGCGAGTTCGTCTTACACCAATTTGCGTGTTTTTGGTTGCCTTGCCTTTGCTCATAGTCAAACTACACGGGGTGATAAATTTGAAAAGAGAGGTCGGAAGTGCATTTTTGTTGGGTACCCCCATGACAAGAAGAGTTGGAAACTTTTTTATCTTGAGACGGAGACCCATTTTGTTTCACGCGATGTCGTGTTTCATGAAAACATCTTCCCATATGCTACTCCTAACTCAGCTCCTTCCTGCTCGCCTACCCCTGTTTTGCAAACCGAGCCTTTTAATGGTGTTGATAATAGTGGGGCTTCTCCTACTGCTCCTACTGGGGGGTCACTTGACGGGGCTGCTACTGTTGTCGGGTCTGCCGGTGGTGTCTCGGGTGGGGCTGCTGGTGATGTCTCGGGTGTGGGGTCTTGCTCGGCAGAGGGGTCTGCCAGTCACACTGATACTATTTTTGGACGTGGTCATCGTCTAAAACTTGCTAGTACTCGTTTACGTGGTTTTGTCCTTGGCACCATACGCACTCCATCTAATAGCCCACCTAGCTCACCACGCTCACCAACGTCGCCCTCAGGTACGCCATACTCTCTAGCAAATTACATTGATTGTCACTCTTTTTCGGAAAAACATCGTCATTTTATCGCAGTTGTGACGACGGGGTTCGAACCATCTTCATTTAAAGTTGTTGTCCGTGATGATGGATGGTGTGAGGCTATGAAAAATTAAATAGAGGCTCTTGAACGTAATGACACATGGGAACTCACTGATCTTCCGGTTCATAAAAAAGCTCTTGGATGCCGCTGGGTCTATAAAATCAAATACAAATCTGATGGTTCTGTAGAGCGTCTTAAGGCACGTCTTGTTGTTTTTGGTAATCATCAGGTGGAGGGTTTGGATTACGGGGAAACATTTGCACCCGTGGTAAAAATGGTTACGATCCGAACTTTTCTCGCTGTAGCTGCAGTCAAAAATTGGGAGTTGCATCAAATGGATGTGCATAATACATGAGGAGGTATATATGAAGCTCCCCCCGGGTTTTAACCAAGGCAAAAAAGGCAAAGTTTGTCGGCTGAACAAATCACTATACGGTCTTCGACAGGCTCCGCGATATTGGTTCGCTAAGCTTGCCACTGCTCTCAAACAATATGGGTTCATTCAATCTTACTCTAATTATTCTTTGTTTTCATATACGAAACACAAGGTACGTCTATTTGTGCTTATTTATGTTGATGACCTTGTCATTGCGGGAAATGATGCGATGGAAATAGCCACCTTCAAAAAATACTTGGGAAAATGCTTTCACATGAAAGATTTGGGTCCTCTTAAATACTTCCTTGGTTTGGAAGTGGCTCGAAGCAAGGACGGAATTTACCTTAGCCAAAGGAAATACGCCCTTGATATACTTTCTGAAACAGGTTTACTTGGGGCCAAACCCGTTGCTACACCCATCGAGCAACATCATCAACTTGGGTTAGCCACTGGTAATTTCGTGGAGGATGTCTAGTCATACCGTCGACTCGTGGGTCGTCTTGTCTATCTTGTTGTTACACGACCAGACCTTTCTTATGCCATTCACATTTTGTCTCGTTTTTTGAGCCAGCCTCGAGTCGAACACATGAATGCTACTCTCCGTGTTGTTCGTTATCTCAAGGGCAGCCCAGGACAAGGGATACTTTTGCGGTCCGACAGTGACCTTGTTATTTCAGGGTGGTGTGATTCTGATTGGGCAGGGTGTCCTATAACGCGTCGTTCGGTCAGTGGGTGGTTTCTGTCACTTGGTACTTCGCCTATTTCCTGGAAAACCAAGAAGCGACAAACAATATCGATTTCTTCTACTGAAGCCGAGTATCGCTCTATGGCGCAATTAGTCTGTGAATTAAAATGGCTCACTGGTTTTCTGACAAGTTTGGGCGTATCACTTTCCGTCCCCATCAAATTTTATTGTGATAACAAGTCCGCTTTACATCTCTCCCAGAATCCAATATTTCACGAACGAATAAAACACATTGAGATTGATTGCCATTTTGTTCGAGATGCTATCACTGCCGGTCTTGCTTCACCCGAACATGTTTCCACAAATGAGCAACTTGCTGATATTTTCACCAAAGCTCTTGGCGTACAACAGTTTTTGTATCTTCTCCGCAAACTGGGCACTCTCTACCTTCACGCTCCAGCTTGAGGGGGTGTGTTAGGATTATAGATACATGGTATCTATAATCAATGATATTGTGTTTCCAAGTAGTTGTGGTTCCCATGTAAGGTGGTTCCCATGTATTGTGTGGTGTTCCCATGTATTGTGTTTCCAAGTTAATGTAGTTCCAAGGCAACTTGGAATGTGTAATTGGGCATTATATATTTGACCCTCAAAGGAATAATAAGATACACAATTCTCCCTTCAACTATTCTTAACATAGTGTATTGGTTCATATTGTTGAGATACATTCTAATTTAAATGGGGTTTATTTTTCTGTCATTTCCAATGAAACTATGTCATTAACCACCGCGCAGCACTGTAAGAATGAAATCAAGGTCGAACTTGGATGGCATATTTGTTCTCCAACTCTTCATCTACCATATAACTACTTTAGGGTTTTGATTGTGAGTTTATTCCATTTTACCCATTTTGATTTTTGTAGTATAAATGATTTCGTGTATCATATAAATTAAATATACTTGTCAATCGGGTATTTTTAATCATTAATCCTAAATTATTTTCACATGAACTATTTATAAATTAGGTTTTCTTATGGTTACTCTTTTTAAGAGGATTGTGAGTTAGTGCAAGGTACATCAATTTTTTCTATTTTACTACCTACTAAATGTTAACTGCTAGTTTCAATTTGTTTTTCCTCTTTGTGATTTTTAGCATGAATTTTGTTAGACAAACTCTCATTTCTTAAAGGTGTTGTAGAAAAGGTTCGTTACTTATTTATTGATTTAGTCATCCTGTGTTAGACAAACTTTCATGTAGTGTCATTGTTTGTTGGCTCTAATCTTAGTAATTCAATTTGAGCTTTTATTTTGTCTTGTTACTTGAGCGACTTTATATAATCTCAACTTATATGTGAAATAAATTATTCGGATGAATACAACCCAAAATTAGTAAAACTGCATGGGCTTAATAATTGTAGACTCGTACAAATTTGTGAATCTGTTTTTCATAGTCAAACTCGTGCACGTTTGTACAATACACGCACAGACAAAATGAAATTTGTGTCCCGTTTCTCTTTTATATCAAATGTTAATAGTAAAACAAGACAAAAAAAAAGTTGTGCTCGTGCACGTTTAAAACGATTTATTGAAATGTTAAATATTTAAACTTGCAATATTTTATTACAAAATACTTCAAAAATAAGAAATATATTTAAAAAGATGTACTACTAATAATGTCGTAGATTGAGAGTTCTCACTATCTCACGCAAGGGAAAACTCACATTAACACATGATGTAGCAAGTCGTGCTCCACCAAATTTCATAAACTTTTTGTCATACTAGTTGTTGCACCGCGCCCGATCACAATTTGGCTAAATGGTTATGTGAAATGTGAAGGGAACATGTAAGCACAGTACCCCGCTTGGTGAGCTACTTAGCTAATTAGTTGTTTCAGCATCATATCTTTAAAACGGTGGCCCAAATACAAAGAATGCGGTGTCACAATAACCCAATGATGAAACCACCGATAACTAATACTTCAAATTAAGCAAACAATAATAGATAAAATACATTACAACAGCGGTAATAAAATGTTTCTAAGACAACAAACTAACAAGTTGAACCTACTAACTCCAATATAGTCCAATGACAACCCACACACTTGGAAAATCCTAGAGCTAAAAACTAAAGCCTTGACGATGACCCTGCCACAAATAGCTTACTTTCTTGGCTGTCCTTTGTAAACCCTTACAATTTTCTCACTAAAAGTCTAGGTATAGTTCTCGAAGTACCTCCACGACACTATCGTACGGATTATTCTCATCCACATTAGCAAGGCCTTCTTCACCTACAAGTCACTCTACATCTGGACCTGCATAGTCCACCAGACCAATTTAGTATATTAAACTATTTTCATCTTAGAGCGGCAACTCTTGCATGCAAAATATATGACGGAAATCAAGGAAAGAGACAAGTCAGCTAATGCAAAGGGTATCCTAAGTGAACCTTGTTAGCCCTTTAAACCTCTTCACTCTTATTACCTTTATGTTTCACTACCGCATAAAGAAAACACGGACGACACTTGCAAAGGCCATTTCTATGCAATGTGAAGTGTGGTAAATAATGCAGAAAGTAACTACAATTGCAAAGCATTGAACCTCTCATGAACCATGTCTAACTCTTAAAAGATGATCCGTAAAAATATTGTACAATATTTTGTAAAACGAATCATTAAGTGAATAACGCAACCAAAATAGTGATAGCAAACTCATCTCCACCTCCACAGCTCCACCAAACCCCACCCATATTTGCTGTACGCTTTAAAAAAAACAATGTGTAACTATGAAACGAAATGTATAAAATTTCAAAACAAACCAACAATGCGCAATTAGGGAGCAAGTCTTGTTCCATGATATCAATACACCTTACTATATGAGTCTTTCTGTAGAGAATATTTTCAACGATTAATAAGATCTTCAATCTCTTTACTCCTTGTCTCTCTCTTTTTCCCCTTCTACAAATCACCATTCCCGTCTTCTTCCCCTTCCTTTTATCTTCCGTCCCCTCCTTTCATTGTTCCTATCCCTTTCACATACTCTCCTCCCCTTTCCTTTCCCCTCCTCCTCCTCATCCCCTCTCCGTTTCCCTTTCTTCCCTTTCCCCTTCCCGTCACCCTTATCACCCTTCTTCTATGTGTTGTGCTTTGCTACTTTCAAACTATTGGTCTGAACTTGTAGTCAACTCTATTTTCCCTCCTCTCCCTTTCAGTAAAATCAACCCCCCCCCCACATTTCTTTCCGTCTCCCCTTCCCTCTTATGGGTCCGTCACTATACAGCTAATTACATGAATCAATGTAGAAGAAAGATGACATACCAATTTTATGAAAATAAAAGAAATATATCCTTGCAAAAATACCCACTATCATCAACAATTACAGCAAAAACAGATGCTCCTAACATGACTACATCTTAAGAATTCTACTTGCCCCGTAACGTGCTTCAGAGTTTAGATTGACATCTTTACCTCTAACTTTAGTTGTTTATAATCTACCACTAACCACCTAGGCCGCCAATTTGGGACTCTTCTCCAACGTATATCAAAACCAGCAAAGAGATATAGATTATACTGGAAACATGTATCAAGCGCTTAGAAGATGCATGAAAATTAAGCAATTCATTCGTGATATAAATATAGGTGTCTGGTTGGAATTTCACTCACATGAATATGATAAACGAAAGCTATGTCTATTATAATGTACAAAACCAGTAAACCTAAACAAAATTCTTAAGGCTGCAACATATGACCTTTCCCCCATCATAGGCAAGGGAGTCTTTGAGGCATTGAGATAATGTGTTGTAATAAACTTTGAGCAGTATAATGATGGATATATACGAGGCTTCATGTTAGCAAACCCCCGATTGTTTTATGACTCAAGACAGTTATGTTATTATAATTGTGATAAGATCCCAAGCAACACAAAGAATATCCTTGAGCATTACAATCACAAGCAAAATTCAGAAGTACGAAACAACCTGATTTAGCACGAAGCTCAAACAATTGACTCTAGGCAAGTTCATACAATTTATGCTTAATTTCTGCATCGTTGTAACGCTTTCATTAGCTTGACGCAATTGATCTTGTATGGATTGTTCTCTAGATCTAGTAAGATGACAAGGCATGGTGAAACTATGTCATACTCAACATACACAAGCCAGAGCATGCTTGTCAAATGAAGAATTTTACCACAAATATATACACAATAGCTTAATACGAGTAATTAATATTGCATCAAACTAATATAATACCTTTCTTTTAGAACTTCCAAGATCTTTTGATTCTCCTCTAGCAAACCGTGCCGCTTATTATCCTATCTAAAGATGAAATGGTAGAGAGTTGTGTTAACTTAATGGTTTATCAAGACTTGGCTAATAGAATGACAAAACACTACAACAAACCGATACTTGGGCCACGATTTATGGCACGGAAATTTATAATTCGTGGCTTAATTTTGCTTAGCCACGGGAAAATTTTCTTTCAATAATTTAGAAAAATTTTATGCCACGGGAAAGCCTTTCCCGTGGCAAAAAGTCACTTGCGCCACGAATTTGGCAACAACTGTGGCTAATGATTAATTTAGCCACGAACTATATCAGACCCGTGGCGAAAGTATATCTAGCCACGAGTTGTTCCGTGGCAAATATTCATTTTAGCCACGACATACATCTTGTCCGTGGCAATGAATTTGCTTAGCCACGAATTAAGAAACACCGTGGCTAAATCTCTCAAGACTTGAATCAAGATATATTTATGTTAAGTAAAACGTAAACCTTGTTTTAAAAAAAAAAATGAATGTTGAATGAAATTTAGACAAATATAGATAATAACAATGTATATTTAGATATAAATTTTTAAAATACTTGATTATTTAATAAAAATTTGGTATTCTTTTATTTTATCTAATAAGATTGAAACTTTTGTAAAATTATATAAAGAATTTGGTATTGTTTTTTATTTTATTAAAAACTATAATTTTTAATCGTTTTATTTCATAACAATGATAATTTAAAAATTTATCTAAATAAATATTTATGTTTATATATGAAAATTGTGAATTTATGCTAATTTTTTTTTGATAATTTTAATTTAAAATTTATAATCTTAAAAAATATTCTTAAAAGGGTTTATCGCGTTTAAAAATATAGCATATCAAATTAAATAAGTTATTTATTTATTATCTCTAATTTAGAAATCAAAACCTAATATATTATGAAACTATCTCATTAAAAAATTGATATATAACTTTATTTTTTATATTTTTATAAAAAAAAAAGAGATGAAATGAATTTTGGTTAATTTTTTAGATATAAAAAAAGAAGATTAGATAAAAACAAATGATTAAATAGTTATTTTTTAAAAACAAAATTTTTTTTAAAAAAAAGAATTATTTCTCACGTCTTTTTGCGTAAGAAACAAAATGAAAAGATTGGTAAAAGAGAAAATAAAATTAGGCCAAAATAATGTATTTTTAAGCAAATATAGTTTTTGAAAGACAACAATCATTTTAAAAGGATTCAAAGTTCTAATTATACCAACAAATGTTAACTTTCATCTTTGAAGGTCATCATAAAAACTCCACAGTTAAGCGTGCTCAGGTGAGATTACTCATGGGATGGTTGACCTCCTGGGAAGCTTCTCCGATACGTACAAGTGTATTATTGATGACACGAAATGACGTTTGAATGAATTAGTTTAACTAGCAAATCAAGTATACGACGATACATAATTTAATATGTGAAAATATTTGGTTATGAAAAAAAATAATAATATTTTTCATTATATTAAATTATTTTATATATATCTCGCTAGCCACGGGAATTATTTTTGGCCACGGAAATAAACTTTTAATCACGTGAGTTATTAGCCACGGGAGAAGCCGTGGCTAAAAATTGAAATTTAGCCACGATATTGTTTTTCCCGTGACTACCAGTTAGCCACGGCCACTTGGGCCACGAAAGGTATTCCCGTGGCAATATGCTTTAGCCACGAAAATTTAGCACTTGCGCCACGAATTTTATCGTGGCCCAAGTGCTAAATTGTAGTAGAGAAAAAATCAAATTTCTTGCAAAAATTAAGGCCACAATCCTGTTATTCAATTTGTTATGTTCTTGGTCACGTGAGAATCACTTAATCAATCAAACATGTGGTAAAATTATGCTTGTAGGGACAACATGTTATTCAGTGCAAAAGTAAAACTGCTATGACCATACAGCAAAAAGATGCTCATACAAATCAAACAAAAAACATTCCATGCAAACGCAATGCTACCTGTAGTTTTAGTTGACGCTCGCGGTCTTGAAGTCTCCTTATCGTAACTTGTTGATTTTTCATATTTGCCGCTTAAATTCCTCGAGCTCAGCTTTAATCTTTCTGTTATAAGTCTCTCTAGTTCGGTAATTTTAACGCCTTGCTCCTGCAACCAACTGGAGAAGAAGTTACTGACGTTAAATTTCTAAGCCATTAAGTTTTCGTAGTCGTTACCTCTGGCTATTGGTCTGAAACTCAGTATATGAAATTGTCAAAACGCATTTTGTGTCGTATGTATTCAGTAACAGGATCAAACTTCATTTAAGATGTCAAAGTCAAGCGAAGGAGTAGATTCATTTTATAATCACGTACCTTAGCGCATATCTCGCCTCATACTGACTACTCCAACCACCGGTGACAGTATACGTTGAACTACGGAAAGCCAATAAAGGGCAAATGGATAAACCTATATTAAGAGCACATCAAACAACATATTCAGATATTAATACATCATCACTCTAAATCTCCAATCGTAACAAAAATGAAGCAGTATCAACGACAGTAAACACAAGCCCATGTACTATCTTAACTTCATCCTTCTTTGAGAGTTCACTCACCACTGCCAGCACCACCGCCATATTCGGTGCAACTCTCAGCTTCATCGCCTCTTCTTATTACTCTCCCTACCATGAACTCCTCTTAGACAAGCGAATTTCCAGAAACATGATGACCCCCGTAGTCTCCTTTCACTTCTCCTGTTAATCATTTCCCATTAATCCTTCCTCAAACACTCTCCAAGCAGTGAAAAGGTTCCCTAAAAAACCTTGTGAAGTTCTCTGGGTTAAAAACCGGAGTATAGCAACAACTAAATTCAGCTCTTAGAATACTGAAATAAGACGAAATTATGTTGCTGAGCATGAAAATCTCCACCCTCAATAAAAAATCAATCTTAATTGGTCATCTTTTACTAACAGCATACTATTCACATTCTACAACTTTAACTCAAAAACTCACATAACCATATCACAAAATCAGCTTAAACCACATCATATAAGCAAATCAAACTAATGGATTATCATCAACCCAAAATAGACTAATAAAGTAAGATGACATCTAATACAACTACCATGAACTTATGAAATATGATAGTCTAAAAATGAAAATCCCATCTACCAAACTAACAAAATCCTGGCAATAAACAAACTTAAACAACATAATTACCAACAAAGAAATTGATAAGAAATTACCAACAACATAATTAACACAACCCATCCAAAAAGCCAACCAATAAGTGACGATGACGAACTACTTTGCCAGATAAAGGATAAAGGATTATATACACAGATAAGAAATTGATAAAATAAATCTCAACCAATATGAACCGTCAGCTACACTAAGGTAACTACTAACAGCACGGTTTTTGAAAAAATAGAGGTATTGTTTAGTGGTAGGCTGCTAATGGAGCAAATCAGAAAACATGAATTATCTCATTTTTTAAAGCACATTGAGTAAATGGAGAGCATCTACCAGCCGAGTAACTCAACTGAATGTCATCAAATTAAAGGAGCTAACAGATGACAAGCTAATCAACAACATAAATCAATTAAAATAACAAAATTAAGCAAATAAACCTCAAAGACTGAAACTTTATGCATCATTATCGACCACCTAACATGTAAAACTATCTATAAAAAATATATCAATGTGTAAATAGCACAATACAAATATAAGTATCACCTTAATCTCCATAGTTCATTCCAAAATCAACACATCTTTATTCCAATAATGAATTAATTAACAAGGGACAAGTACAAAATCAATAAGAATCAATTACCAAACCTACAAAATTGATAACTGGATGCTCCTAGCTTTCTGATTTCAAGCTGAGTATCTGGGAGAAAGTAACGGAGGAGAACAATAAAGAAGAACAGCGTGGTTGGATGTCATTTTTTGGATGAGGAAAGAAGAAAAGAATAGAAAAGAAAAAGATGGAGTAGGTGATATGTGGGAAGCGTTATGAGAAAGGAAGACGAAAGCTAAGGAAATAATGAAATGAGAATAGAAGGTCAGGATTAAAGGGAGAAATCAAGGGTTGAGAGTGCATTTGAGAAGCACTATTCTTAGGAACAGTGTCAGCCTTTGTAACCTTTTTAAAGGTTGTAGATTTTGGTTTGCTACACCAAAGTACTACGAGTAGTTTTAAACTTGTGCATACAATGCACAAGTATTGTCGTAATAGCAGGTTGTATTGCACTACCATTGGATACATGAGTTAAATAGTTTGGTATTTAAAACATATACTCATTATGTTAAATATTATATTTATAATACATGACGTTTTAAGAACATGGGATAGTGGAAGTAATTGGCATTGACTTGTATATAATGGAAAAAACTCCATTTATAGAGATTACACATACATGTATGGCCATTGAAATATAAAAAAAATATCCATGACTTTTTATTTTGTTTTGGTAATTTAATGTATAATAAGTTACTAACATAAAATGTATTGAACTTTTGAGTTTATAGTATTAAGAATTTATGATTAAAAAATTATTTTTAAAGTGAAGGAATATATAAAGGAACGTATTTTCCAACGAATTATTTTGATATAATATTTACTTAATTACTGGTAGACAACCCAACTAAACTATCCATTTATATAATCAATATCTATCTATATTATTAAAGGAGACTTTTTTTGAGCGATTACAGAGTCTCCAACTTTTCGAAAACACTTCAGCATTCCAAATAATTATACAAACTACTCATATAAATATATTCATGTATTTCCATTGTAAGCCAAATTAGCATATAAGAAATTGGATAAAATTAATGTACAGAAACCTAAACAAACATTATTACGTTAATATGTTTATATACAACTATTCCATATCTCCATGTTCTCACAAAAATGGTAATGCACTACAACACCTAATAATATAATTAAATCTGAAGATTATAAAATTCTACCATGAAAGTTAGATTGAATAAAATTAATGTACAGAAACCTAAACAAACACTATTACGTTAATATGTTTATACATATACATGTAATTTCATTCGAAAATTAATAATCACCACTTCACGTTATATTGTTTTTATTTATGTTTCTTAATTTAGTTGTGTTTATTTATTTGAATCTTGCGGTTCATATTGTGTTTAAATCTTATTATACCATTAGTCTACAATTACGTTGTTTTTGCTTTGAATCAAATTATTCACTAATAATTTTCTGACGAGTCTTATCTATTTTATGTGTAGGTTAATATTATTGTGTATGATTCTGATGAAGATACAACGATCAATAAATTATTCGGTAAGGTCGCTTTTGAATTTTAACATAGAGTAGCATAAATGTTTCATTTTCGGATTTATTGTGTACAATGTAGGTAGATAACTTTATTTTCTATGGAATTTCAATACATCTCAACTAACTTGGAATTAAGGTTGCATTAGTTTGTTGATTTAGTTTTTTTCGAGTGATTACAGAGTCTCCAAATTATGCGAATGACTTTGGATATCCAAGTGTTGCAAAATACATATATTTTTTAATAATACTATTAAGATATATCATCATTAATATATTTCTATTCGTATTAGCATGTACGTATAAGAACTTGATGGCTACACATGTCTGCCATATAACAGTATTATTATTTTAGTTAACTAATAGTAATAAAAAGAGCTTTGTATGATCTCAAATATGTGTTTAGCATGACATAAAAGAATTTATACTTTAGTTGTAAAGAAGTCGAATCACTCATTTACTTTTATCTTATAATTGTATAATATATCTCTTAGCTTCTTTTCGAAAACACTTCAGCATTCCAAATAATTATACAAACTACTCATATAAATATATTCATGTATTTCCATTGTAAGCCAAATTAGCATATAAGAAATTGGATAAAATTAATGTACAGAAACCTAAACAAACATTATTACGTTAATATGTTTATATACAACTATTCCATATCTCCATGTTCTCACAAAAATGGTAATGCACTACAACACCTAATAATATAATTAAATCTGAAGATTATAAAATTCTACCATGAAAGTTAGATTGAATAAAATTAATGTACAGAAACCTAAACAAACACTATTACGTTAATATGTTTATACATATACATGTAATTTCATTCAAAAATTAATAATCACCACTTCACGTTATATTGTTTTTATTTATGTTTCTTAATTTAGTTGTGTTTATTTATTTGAATCTTGCGGTTCATATTGTGTTTAAATCTTATTATACCATTAGTCTACAATTACGTTGTTTTTGCTTTGAATCAAATTATTCACTAATAATTTTCTGACGAGTCTTATCTATTTTATGTGTAGGTTAATATTATTGTGTATGATTCTGATGAAGATACAACGATCAATAAATTATTCGGTAAGGTCGCTTTTGAATTTTAACATAGAGTAGCATAAATGTTTCATTTTCGGATTTATTGTGTACAATGTAGGTAGATAACTTTATTTTCTATGGAATTTCAATACATCTCAACTAACTTGGAATTAAGGTTGCATTAGTTTGTTGATTTAGTTTTTTTCGAGTGATTACAGAGTCTCCAAATTATGCGAATGACTTTGGATATCCAAGTGTTGCAAAATACATATATTTTTTAATAATACTATAAGATATATCATCATTAATATATTTCTATTCGTATTAGCATGTACGTATAAGAATTTGATGGCTACACATGTCTGCCATATAACAGTATTATTATTTTAGTTAACTAATAGTAATAAAAAGAGCTTTGTATGATCTCAAATATGTGTTTAGCATGACATAAAAGAATTTATACTTTAGTTGTAAAGAAGTCGAATCACTCATTTACTTTTATCTTATAATTGTATAATATATCTCTTAGCTTTTTCTGATTTTTTATTTCTATATACTAGATGAACTCTTCATTCATGATATTAATGTGTATATATAATATGTATAATGTATATTACAATTAATTGTTATGCTAATTACTAATAATGTGTTTTATTATTAGTTATTAATTTATATTATATCATTTCTTGATCAATACTAATAATGCAATTTTGTTCAAATTTCAGGTACAATATTAAGTCGAGTGTATAACATGGTTGTCAAATTCATCATATTCATGGAACAAATCTTCAAAGAATTCTATGAAAAAAGTTAAGTGTTCAATAACCCAATTACTCACACTCTTAAACTATTTTTTTTGAATTGTGGAACAGATATTTAATTACTGTCATATGCTTATCTTACACACACACAAAAAAAAACTTTGTCCCATTATTATTACTCTTGTGATTTGTGAACATATACACGCATATACTTCCATGGTGATAAAAACACATGTTGCCTCTCACTCCATGTTCTATTAGAATTTAGAGATCGTATTATGTTTGTGTTATTCTTTTCCATTATTACTTTTATAGTAGTCTTAGTTGAAATGCTCATACTTCGTAAAATTTATATGTTGTCTTTACGTTTTGAAAATTTTAGATTAATTTATGGCATAAGTTTTATATTAAATGGGATATTTAATAGAATCAATTATGTTTCTATAAGTTTTATCTGTCTTAACTCAAATCATTATAATGTACAAGTGGAATTTATCCGTTACAATTATAAGATGATATGTACTAATGAAGTTAACTTTTTGCATTTCTTGTGGCACAATTCTCGAGATAGGAAAATCGAAATTCTCTGCTCAAATTTAAACGGTAAGTCTTGCTTAAGACGGACGACACTACATGATGGTACTTAAATAAAGGTTTTGGTATTTTATACGCAACAACAAATAAAGTGATTTGGTATGTATTTGACCCGTCTTAAACTTGAGACGGATAGTTTCTGTATAAAACGAGAATTTGTGAAAATGAAAAACCCGTATTATCAACTTATATTCGAAAATTACTGCCAATAACCTAGCTCTATTTAATTGGACCCAAAAATTAAACTTCTGATGTAGGTGATACACTAATAAAGTATAAAAGCCAAATAGTCTATTAGGGAGGATTTTAGGTATATACTAAAACATTTTCCATTACTACATTATACACGATTGAACAACACAAAAACCTTACCTTTTGAACGATATTAAAGTCTTCAATTTTTGCAAACTGCTTTTATTTTAAAAGAGCAATATAAAATTAAGCGATTAGATATCTGATAGGGGCCATATAAATAATAATAGAATTATAGTAGGATATAAAATATAACTTGCCTAAAACTCTACCTAGAACATCACTAACAATTCTATTTGCATAGTAATTTTGATTTGTCGTTGGAGGTTTGTAATTCAAATGATACATCTTCGCATATTCTACGGTCTTTTAAATAGATACACGACGATTCTTAAGCAAGGACTCTATGTCTCTATACAATGGTTAAAGCCGCCAAAGAAATGAAATACTGGATTTGAGACGCACATACTCAAACTTTTAGGTAACATGGTTGATTTGCCAAATATTAAAGATATCATATAACTCTTTTTAACTTTAACTAACCAATAGCCATATCAAATTTGTTAAAATTGCCGGAATATGCAAGACAAATATTAGAAAAATATTGCAATTTAAAAGAGGCTTTTTTCGAGCAATTCTATTGGTCAACATTATCTTTTTCAATTTTTGAAAAGTATATTTTAAGATCTTCCAAGATTACGAAAAAGATATTATATAATATTTTTAATATCACAACTATTATTTACGTAAGAAAAAATTGATTATCAATTTGACGAAAAAAATATAATGCAAAACATTTCGAAACTTATATATTTGGATTCTTAACGAAAAATGCGTTCATTAGAGTATAAATTTTGTATTTTTTACTACCATGTCATTTATAAGATCATATAACTATAACCTAAGTATATGAAAATTAAATAAATGATTTTTAAAATATTTTTTATTATTCTAATATTAGTATAATGGTTTAGTAGTATTCAAGAAATAATTAATTTATAGAAAAATATGATGTACTCCCTCCGATCCAGACCAATGGTAACACTTACCATAATCGGACGATCCACACCAATGGTAACATACCTTATTTGGTCCACAAGATTACTATATCATCCTTATTCTCATTTGATATTTACACAAAATGTCATTACATGACCCACCTATCAACCCCACAATTAAACCCACAATTACATGGCTCACCTACTTTTTCCCTTTTTACCCCTCATTTTTCTACCTTTTCTTAAATACTCCATTTTCCACCATGTTACCATTGGTGTGGATCGGAGGGAGTAGTACTTAGTATGTTATTTGTCCCACATTAAAAAATAACGTAGGTGTGGTAAATATACTACATATAAAAAGTAGAATTGTCCCACATCGAAAATTTACCTTAAGATATGATGATCCTATTATTATAAATAGGAGTCAAATTGGAACTTACGTATCCATCCAAAATCTTTTGATTCTCTTAAGTATTGTCTTAGAGATCTCTTACAAGTTTGTATTATTATCTTTACAATAGTGAAATTTACATCATAAAAAATTAATTTAGGAAAGTTTCATAATCTTTTAATTATTATATAAAATAAAAATAATAGAAATATATATTTTAAAGAAAAAGATGGTGTACTACTTAATATATTATTTTTCAATATTTTTCTCACATTGAAAAATAATGTAGATATTGTAAACATATTACGTATAAATTGTAGACATATCCCACATCGGAAAAATAACATAAAGTGGCTAATCTTATGATTATAAGTAGGTGTCGTCCTTAAACCTTAGGCATTAACCTAAATTTTTTTGAATCTCTTAAAAATTGTCTTAGAGATCTCTTAAAAGTTTGTAGATGTGATGAATATACTATATATAAATAATAAAATTGTCCCACATCGTAAAATTAACATAAGGTGGGTGATCCTATAATTATATATAAGAATCATCCTTTGACCTTATATATCAAAGTAAAATCTCCTATAATTATATATAGGAATCATTCTTTGACCTTTATATATCAAAGTGAAATCTATTAAGTCTCTTAAGTATTGTCTTATAGATCTCTTAAAAGTTTGTGTAATTATTATCTCCACAATTGTTAAATTTACATCATCAAAAATTAATTTAGAAAAGTATTATTAAAAAAATTTAAGTATCATAACAAAAATTATGAAGATAATATAGTTACATTCGTGGTAAAAAAAACCTTGAAAGTATGGAAACTCATACTATTTATTTGCACATACTTGGTATAGTTTTTAGTATATTATTTATCCCACATTGAAAAATAATGTAGGTATGGTGAATATATTACTTATAAATAGTAGATTATCCCACATTAGAAAATTATCATAAGATGGGTGATCTTATGATTACAAATAGAAATCATATTTGAAAATAAAGTTTCAACCCAAAATCTTTTGAGCCTCTTACATATTGTCTTAAAGAGCTCTTAAATGTATTATAATCTAAACTATAGTTAAATTTACATCATTAAAATTAATTTAGAAAAGTATCATAAATAATAATTTTGATGATAAATTATTTAATCTGTTATTTGAAAAATAATGTAGATATGGTGACTGGTGAATATATACTATGTATAATATATACTATGTATAAATAGTAAAATTGTCTCACATTGAAAAATTATCATAAGGTAGAGTGATCATAAATATGATCATCTTTTTTATATTGTTAATAAAAGACTTTTAAAATATAATAAGTGACCTTTAAAATATTCTTTTATTATTCTAATATAGAAAAAGATGGTGTACTATTTAGTTTTTTATTAGTCCGATCTGACATTGAAGAATTATGTATGCATGGTGAATACATTACATATAAATAGTAAATTGTCCCACATCAAAAAATTATTATAACATATGGTGATTCTATGATTATAAATAGTAGTCATCCTTGAACTTAGGTATAAACCCACAATTTTTTAAGTCTCTTAAGTATTGTGTTGAAGATTTCTAAAAATTTGTGTTATAATCGTCACAATAGTGAAATTTTAATTATTAAAAATTAATTTAGAAAAGTATCATAAATGATAATTTGGATGATAAACTACTTAATGTGTTATTAGTCCAACACTGAAAAATAATGTATTTGTGATAAATATATATACTAAGTATCAATTGTAAACTTATCCTATGTCGAAAAATATCATGAGGTGGAGTGATCAAAAATATGATTATAAATTGGAGTCATTTTAGTCTCTTAAGTATTGTCTTAATGAACTCTTAAAAGTTTGTATTTTATCTCCACAATAATGAAATTTAAACCATCAAACTTAATTTAGGAAATTTAGGAAAGTATTATATAAGTAATAATTTTGATGGTGTACTACTTAATAAGTTATTTGTCCCACATTGAAATATAATACAAGTATGTTAAATATGCTACGTATAAATAGTATAATTGTCTCACATCGTAAAATTATCCTAAGGTGGGGTGATCGTATAATTATAAATAGAAGTCATCAATAGAACTTAGATATCAACCCAAATCTTTTCAATCTCTTAGATATTGTCTTAGAAAGCTCTTAAAAGTTTGTATCCACATTAGTGAAACCTACATTATCAAAAATGAATTTAAGAAGGTATCATAAAAAAATAAAGTGAAATCTTTTTTATTTATCTCAATATACATTTCATGTATTATATTCAAGTGATGCTTATAATTTTTATATAAAGCCTTTTAAATTTCATTTCAAAAAAAAAAATATTGTGAAAACGAGTCATCTTTCAAAGTTAGATATTCACCCAAAATCTTTTGAATCTCTTAAGTATTATCTTACAAAACTCTTAAAAGTTTGTATTATTATCACCGCCTTAATAAAATTTACATCATCAAAATTAATTAAGGAAAATATCATAAATAAAAATTTAAGAAAGTATCATATAAAATAATTTTAATGGTGTACAACTAAATATGTTATTTGTCCCACATTGAAAAATAATGTAAGTCTGGTGAATATATTATGTATAAATAGAGGAATTCTCCCACATCGGAGAAATATCATAAGCTGGAGTGATCATGCGATTATACATAAGAGTCGTCCTTGGACTTAGATTTCAATTCAAAATCGTTTAAGTCTCTCAAACATTGTTTTAGAGAGCTCTTAAAATTTTGTATTAATTATGAAAATAATCTAATTATAAGATTTGTAGTAAAAAAAATGTTATCATTATAGTATAAAATCTCATATTATTTGCAAATACTTGGTGTAATTCTTAGTATGTTATATATCACACCTTGAAAAATAATGTAAGTGTGGTGAAGATACTAATACCTATAAATAGTAGAACTGCCCCATATCGGACAATTACCATAAGGTAGGGTGATCAACCCAAAATCTTTTGATTCTCTTAAATTTTTAAGCATTGTCTTAGAAAACTCAATTCTTATGTACCTTGGATCATTTTTCGAGTCATATAGATCAAATATAACTTGATTTTTGGAAAGGTTGGTAAAATATGTTTAAAATAGAAGTTGAATCAATATATTAATATTATTTTCTTAAACATTACGGAGTATATTTTATTATAGTCTTAAAACTTTAGAAGTTTATTTTTACAAGTTAATTGTTATAAGAAAATTATGAAAATGACATTAACGTAGACCCGTGCATCGCACGGGCATGAAATCTAGTATATATATAAAAGAGGCTTTTTTCGAGCAATTCTATTGGTCAACATCATCTTTTTCAATTTTTGGAAAATATATTTTAAGATCTTCCAAGATTACGAAAAAAGATACTATGTAATATTTTTAATATCACAACTATTATTTACGTAAGAAAAAATTGATTATCAATCTGACAAAAAAGTTATAATGCAAAACATTTCGAAACTTATATATTGGGATTCTTAACGAAAAATGCTTTCATAAGAGTATAAATTTTGTATTTTTTACTACCATATCATTTATAAGATCATATAACTATAACCTAAGTATATGAAAATTAAATAAATGACTTTTAAAATATTTTTTATTATTCTAATATTAGTATAATGGTTTAGTAGCATTCAAGAAATAATTAATTTATAGAAAAATATGATGTAGTACTTAATATGTTATTTGTCCCACATTGAAAAATAACGTAGGTGTGGTGAATATACTACATATAAAAAGTAGAATTGTCTCACATCGAAAATTTACCTTAAGATATGGTGATCCTATGATTATAAATAGGAGTCATAATTGGAACTTATGTATGCACCCAAAAACTTTTGAGTCTCTTTAAGTATTGTCTTAGAGATCTCTTACAAGTTTGTATTATTATCTTTACAGTAGTGAAATTTACATCATAAAAAATTAATTTAGGAAAGTTTCATAAATAATACTTTGGATATAAAAAATTAAGTGGATAATTTTTTAATTATTATATAAAATAAAAATAATAGAAATATATATTTTATAGAAAAAAGATGGTGTACTACTTAATATATTATTTTTCTCACATTGAAAATAATGTAGATGTGGTAAACATTTACGTATAAATTGTAGAATTATCCCACATCGAAAAAATAACATAAAGTGGCTAATCCTATGATTATAAATAGGTGTCGTCCTTAAAGCTTAGCTATTAACCCAAATTTTTTCGAATCTCTTAAAAATTGTCTTAGAGATCTCTTAAAAGTTTGTAAATGTGATGAATATACTATGTATAAATAGTAAAATTTTCCCACATCGTAAAATTAACATAAGATAGGTGATCCTATAATTATATATAGGAATCATCCTTTGACCTTATATATCAAAGTAAAATCTCCTATAATTATATATAGGAATCATCCTTTGACCTTATATATCAAAGTGAAATATTTGAAGTCTCTTAAGTATTGTCTTAGAAATCTCTTAAAAGTTTGTGTATTATTATCTCCACAATTGTTAAATTTACATCATCAAAAACTAATTTAGAAAAGTATTATTAAAAAAAATTTAAGTATCATTACAAAAATTATGAAGATAATATAGTTACATTCGTGGTAAAAAAACCTCGAAAGTATAAAAACTCATACTATTTATTTGCACATACTTGGTGTATTTTTTAGTATGGTATTTTCCCACATTGAAAAATAATGTAGGTATGGTGAATATATTACTTATAAATAGTAGAATTATCCCACATCAGAAAATTATCATAAAGTGGGTGATCTTATAATTACAAATAGGAATCATATTTGGAAATAAAGTTTCAACCCAAAATCTTTTGAGACTCTTACATATTGTCTTAAAGAGCTCTTAAAATTTTGTATTATAATCTAAATTATAGTTAAATTTACATCATTAGATATTAATTTAGAAAATTATCATAAATAATAATTTTGATGATAAATTATTTAATGTGTTATTTGAAAAACAATGTAGCTATGGTAAAATTGTCCCACATTGAAAAATTATCATAAGGTGGAGTGATCATAAATATGATCATCTTTTTTATATTGTTAATAAAAGACTTTTAAAATATAATAAGTGACCTTTAAAATATTCTTTTATTATTCTAATATAGAAAAAGATGGTGTACTATTTAGTTTTTTATTAGTCCCACATTAAAGAATTATGTATGTATGGTGAATATATTACATATAAATAGTAAATTGTCTCACCTCAAAAAATTACTATAACATATGGTGATTCTATGATTATAAATAGTAGTCATCCTTGAACTTAGGTATAAACCCATAACTTTTTAAGTCTGATCTTAAGTATTGTGTTGAAGAGTTCTAAAAATTTGAATTTAATCGTCACAATAGTGAAATTTACATTATTAAAAATTAATTTAGAAAAGTATCATAAATAATAATTTTGATGATAAAATACTTAATGTGTTATTAGTCTCACATTGAAAAATAATGTATTTGTGATTAATATATATACTAAGTGTAAATTGTAAAATTATCCTATGTCGAAAAATATCATGAGGTGGAGTGATAAAAAATATGATTATAAATTGGAGTCATTTTAGTCTCTTAAGTATTGTCTTAATGAAACTCTTCAAAGTTTGTATTTTATCTTCACAATAATGAAATTTAAACCATCAAACTTAATTTAGGAAATTTAGGAAAGTATTATATAAGTAATAATTTTGATGGTGTACTACTTAATAAGTTATTTGTCCCACATTGAAATATAATATAAGTATGGTAAATATGCTACGTATAAATAATATAATTGTCTCACATCGTAAAATTATCCTAAGGTGAGGTGATCCTATAATTATAAATAGAAGTCATCATTAGAACTTAGATATCAACCCAAATCTTTTGAGTCTCTTAGATATTGTCTTAGAGAGCTCTTAAAAGTTTGTATCAACATTAGTGAAACCTACATTATCAAAAATGAATTTAAGAAGGTATCATAAAAAAATAAAGTGAAATCTTTTTTATTTATCTCAATATACATTTCATGTATTATATTCAAGTGATGCTTATAATTTTTATATAAAGCCTTTTACATTTCATTTCAAAAAAAAAAATATTGTGAAAACGAGTCATCTTTCAAAGTTAGATATTCACCCAAAATCTTTTGAATCTCTTAAGTATTATCTTACAAAACTCTTAAAAGTTTGTATTATTATCCCCGCCTTAATAAAATTTACATCATCAAAATTAATTAAGGAAAATATCATAAATAAAAATTTAAGAAAGTATCATATAAAATAATTTTAATGGTGTACAACTAAATATGTTATTTGTCCCACATTGAAAAATAATGTAAGTCTGGTGAATATATTATGTATAAATAGAGGAATTCTCCCACATCGGAGAAATATCATAAGCTGGAGTGATCATGCGATTATACATAAGAGTCGTCCTTGGAATTAGATATCAATCCAAAATCGTTTAAGTCTCTCAAATATTGTTTTCAAGAATTCTTAAAATTTTGTATTAATTATGAAAATAATCTAATTATAAGATTCGTAGTAAGAAAAATGTTATCATTATAGTATAAAATCTCATATTATTTGTACATACTTAGTGTAATTCTTAGTATGTTATATATCTCACCTTGAAAAATAATGTAAGTGTGGTGAAGATACTAATACCTATAAATAATAGAATTGCCCCATATCGGGCAATTACCATAAGGTAGGGTGATCAACCCAAAATCTTTTGATTCTCTTAAGAATTGTCTTACAGAGCTTAATTCTTAGGTATCTTAGATCATTTTTCGAGTCATATAGATCAAATATAACTTGATTTCTGCCAAGGTTATTGGTAAAATATGTTTAAAATAGAAGTTGAATCAATATATTAATATTATTTTCTTATATTATAGTCTTAAAATTTCAAAAGTTTATTTTTACAAGTTAATTGTTATAATAAAATTATGAAAATGACATTAACGTAGACCCGTGCATCGCACGGGCATGAAATCTAGTATTTATATTAATACTGACCCATTTACCGCCCCAATAGTCCCACGCGTCTCCAATCTGGACTAAACCGAATGGTATAAACAAAAAATAATTAACAATAAGTTTTCTGAGAGACGACCTCTCATTAACTGAATGATGACCCATTTATATAGTACTTCGTAATAAATAGTATCAAATCTTTAGAATCAGTAGGTCTTGCTTAAGACGGGTCGGATCTTGCAACGGGTATTTTGTGAGAGGAAATGGGTAGAGGGGACAAGGTGGGCACCCCCCATGTGCTCTCTACTCACCCTTAATGGGTATTTTGTGAGAGAATATGGTATCCGTCTTAAGCTTAAGACGGATACCTCCGTCTTAAGCTTAAGACGGATACCTCCGCCTTAAATAAGAATTTGTGCTTTAGAATAGATATATGGGTGAATTGTTTTTTTGTAAAAGGAAAGCATCTTTCTAAAACCATATCCCACACCATATCCTTACTTATTAAAGGAAGGACCATAGAGTTAATGTGTCGGTCAAAATCATAGTACTCTGAAATAGTACATCCGATGTATAATCCTTATTTCCGTCAGAGCATCTGGTTGAAAGTTGAAATTAAAAGAAAGCATCTTTTTTGTTGATGAAATCAACACCCCACGTTTATTCAAATCAATTTATTTCTCATACTACATATTTCTACTTGGCATACTAGATACATCAATTATTAATTTCATTATCATTATAATGATTATGCCAAGAGGGTGAAAAAATTACCGGAAGTCCAAACTAATTTATAAATTTTAACAATTATTTATGGTCAAAAATGGAAATAATTTTTGGAAAAAACTGAAAGATGATAATGCTTTAGTTTAAAATCTTCAAATTATTACCAGATCTACATAGTTTGCTAAAAGGAATAGACAACTTAGAGTTTGCCAAAAGGAATAGACAAAACATGCTCATAGTTTTAGATCCAGATAAATAAGCCCTCCATCTTCTTTTAATACGAATAAACTCGAAGACAACTTAGAGTAGGAAAATCCAGAAATTGATTGCACAGAAAAAGAAAGATGATTAGAGGAGATATAGATCAAACAATTAGACAAAGAACAAAATTTTGATCGTTAGTACTTCGTACTCATTATATGTTTGTCAAGGAAAGAGTAATGAATGAGAGAGATAAAAAATTAAAAGAGGTAAAATTGGGGCTTGGGAGGGATATGGGAAGGGTTAGGCTTGGATGTAGCGGAGAACATCGGGTTTGAGCGGGTGAGGGAGTGGGTGGAGCATGTGTGGAGTGGGTTGGGGATGCGAGAGCGCGAAGTGTTCGCAACTGGTTGTTAAGTTATATGGGAAGACAGAAACAGAGTGGTGTTTGAAGGGGGGAGAAGGTGCGAAGAGAAAATTAGTCGGCGAGTAATTGAGGTTGTCCAGGAAACGAGGGAGGATGGGGTCAAGAGGGAGAGGGAAAACGGGGCTGTGTCGATGAGGAAGGGGTGGGAGAAACCTGAGGCTGGCACAGTGAAGATCAACGTGGATGCTGGAGTGATTGAGGGGGTTGGGACAGGAGTGGGAGCGGTTTGTCGCGATCACTAGGGAAGTGTTCTATGGGGAGTTACGATACAAAAGCGAGAAGAGATGGAGGTTCGATGTGCGGAAGCAGTGGCTATACTAACTGGGATGCGAGAAGCTTGGATGGTTGGATACAAGAATATTGTGGTGGAAAGCGATTGTCTTTCAGTTATCGATACGTTGAAGCATGGCAAGACGGGTTGTAGTGATTTCTTTTTAATTATTAGTGATATTTTATTGTTTGGTCATAACTTTGATGCTATTAGTTGGTCTTTCGTTAGTAGAAATTTTAATCGCGTCGCTCATGAATTGGCTCACATCCGGTCGTGGAGTTGTGGTCGTAGAGGATGGCAGAGTTCATTTCCTCCAAACATTATGTTTCTTAATTAGTTCGGCAGATTTAATCAATGAATCGTAAACCCACTTTTTGGGTTTTTTCAAAAAAAAAAAAGAGGTAAAATGGATGAATATGTGACGGTGCAAGAGAAATGAGTGAATGGGGATTTTCTATTATATTTATGTTCAATTACTTTTAATTTAGACCCTACAAGAGTTACACTTCAGATCGGATATCCTAAAGAACAGTTGGTCTTATTTCAGACGGACAATTTTGGTCTGAAGCAATAAGACGAGATTTTGTAACCACTTTACAGTTAGATGTAACCACTATTGAAAACATGTTGATATAAGCTGTGGTTATATTTTATCAAAAAGTGGCAACATAATGCCGTCTTATTTTTCAGACGGAAATGGTCCGTCTGAAATAAGAATTTGCGCCAAAAGAATTATAACCAATTCAATATCCGAAAGCTTCAAATCAAACATACACCCGATTTGAATTGTTTTTATCACATGTTGATTATTTTAGCACTCAACTAAATCGTTTTAAACGTCCACGAGTTATAATTTTCATTTTGTCCTGATTTACTAATTGATAATCGATACTAAAAACCGCGTCAAAATTTTTATTTCAAAAGTGCACGGTCAAAATTTTCATATTAAACATGCACAAGTCGCAATTTTCATTTCAAACGGGCATGAGTCGCAAATTTCATTTTGTTTTCACATAAAAAACAAGTCAAAATTTTCATTTTAAACATGCACGGGTCAAAATAACAAAAGGTAACTCAAGTTGTAAGAGCACTCTTATCACAATCATGAAGTTGGGGGTTCGATTCTCACCCGCAATATTGTTCGTTCATTTGATAAATAAAAATTATGCACGGGTCAAAATTTTCATTTTAATCTTGCACGACTTTTACAAACACGTACGAGTTTGACTTAATAAAAAACAAGTCTAACAATTTGAACAAGTTCGCAACCATACAGAGAACCTTCGTTTACTAATTTTGTATTATTTTCGTCCGAGTAACTTGCATGGTTTGATATGTAAGTATTGCTATTTTTTAAGTCGCCCAAGTAACATTACAAAGAGGTAACTCAAGTAACTGAAATTTAATTAACAACAGGATATATCGTACCACAATAACTACAACTATACAAGGCCAATTGGCCCTGGTACATTATTTACGTTAATTGCAAATGAAATTTTCATTTACAATTTACATAAAGAGATTTTATTTCTTTATTTGAATATGCCTTTATAACTCAACTATTGATTTGTAATTTAAATTCGTTTAACAAAAAGTAGAAATAGTTTATTTTTTTTATTTAAAACTTTATTTTTAAAGACAAATGACATCAAAAGAAGATAATTAATTATTACAAAAAATTATATATTATTTTTATAATAATTTTTTTTAAAATAGCTCCCCGTGCAATTTGCACGGGTTTAAACTAGTGCAACTTATATTAGAAAGTCTTCTACTCTTCTAAAAATTACTCTCCCTCTACCAATCAAACGAAAAAAAATTAGACATTTTCCAAAAAAAAATAGACGTTTCCAAAAATTAAACACTAGTATACTAAAAATTATTCTCCTACTACCCAATATATAAGAGGAGGAAAAACAGGGTTGTCGTTCTTAAGGATGGAGTCCCAACGAGCAATGGTTTTTTCATTTCATATAACCCACAATTGTTGTTGAAATATCGTGCTCATATTAATAACGTGCTCATATTAATGTGCAATGATTTAAGCTATTCGTATTTGTTATATAAATTAAAATAAGTATTTGACAACTCATTAATTTTTCATATTTTTCATCCTTATATTTTGATTTGAGGAAAAAAATATTAAAACTGAATTTAAATCATAAAAATTGAAAAGTGTCATAAAATGTGTGGTTTAACGACATTTTTAACAAAAAAAAAAGATATTTTATTAATTCCACTGGTAGCATAACTTTTTTAGCCACAACTTATTGGAAAAAGTCAATTAATGTTTTTATCATAAAAAGACTGGAGGCAAATATTATGCACAACAAATCTATTTAAATTGTTAATTTTTAAGTTTTATAAACATTTTAACTAAAAACACAAACTCACATTTTAGCCCAAAACATATGTAATAAACCTGTAGAATAAACTATAAGAATTGGGCCCAATTGTAAGCTTTAATATTTAGGTGGAAAAATTTAGAACATCTCTTTTTCTTTTAGTAGGTATGAGATGGTTTTAGTTACTAACGCTTAGAGAACTATAAAGAAAAATCAACTCACCATAACTTGGATGAGGCACTTGTAACAATCCGAAAAGTACCCTATTTTTCTAGTAAAAATATTTTACGGATACTTTTCAGCAAAGTTAAGTTTTAAAATAGAATTTATTGTTGCGAGTCGTATTTGGAAATTCCGAGTTCGTATTTGGAATTTCTGCGAGATTTCATGAGAATCCCGTTTTAAAGTCATCTTTGACTTTTCTTGACTTTTAAGTCGTCTTTGACTTTTCTTGACTTTTTAAGTCGTCATTGACTTTTCTTTACTTTTTAAGTCTTCATTGACTTTTCTTGACTTTTAAGTCGTCATTAACTTTTCTTGACTTTTAAGTCATCATTGACTTTTCTTGACTTTTAAGTCGACTTTGACTTTCGTTGACTTTTCCGACTCACCTCGTAAATTGAAAGACCAAAATTATATTTTTAAAAATAATATTTTTTTTTTATTTTTATTATGATTTATTTGAATTTATGATAATTTAATATAATTATTTTGAATTTATTCGGAATTAAAGAATAACTTTTACGGTTTAATCCCGAACGTCATTTAACTATTCCCGGGTCAACTTAAGTCCCGAAACCCGACTTTGACATGAGTCATACGCCCCATGTCACTTTTTTTCCACTCATATTAGATCTTTTAATTAATATGATTAAAATAATAAAAATATCTAAGATATTTGTAACTTTATCGGTCTGTCAACTTAAACTCCGCAAATCGCGTAAAAACAGACCCGATTCCTCTCCATTTCACACGTCTCTTTTTCCCCTCTTAAGCCTTGATATTTTCTTTCTTTTCATTACAATAACATAATATCTAGATATTTGGTTTAATTAACTTAATATCTAATTATATTTAATCAATTACCGTAATATAATTATTAAACCCGACTCAATTCCGTAACAACAATTTCAAAACCCGACTCACTAATTCCTCTATAATTACACGGCTCCCTCACCCTCCATTACTCACTAACAACTTTTCATTTTACAACAAATCAACTTAAGATCAAATTAATCGTTCTTCATCGTTCTTGAACGTTCTTCGTCGTTCTTCATCCGTTCTTCGTCGTTCTTGAGCAAAATCATCATAAAACCTTCATTTCTTAATTAAATCCGTCCTAACTTATATTTCTAGAATCTCCTCCTCGCTCTCCATCTTCTAGTACGGTTTATTTTCAATTCCGTCAAAATCGTTTTCAACATGTAATTATGGAAAATCAAGTTTAAGTTCTAATAATGTTTTTCTTGTCATTTCTTATAGGGGAAGATTTTGAAGACGAGTTTGGTGACTCGTATATTGTGGGTGAAGATTAGTAGACGGGTTTCTTAGTTTATACTTCTTATTTTGGTGCTAATTGATTTTGCTAGCTAAGGTAACGATTCCGAGTTAC
>JAIUZE010006240.1:0-21766 GCA_022085475.1 Heliosperma pusillum | reverse complement strand
GTTTTTGACTAATAGGTTAGTCAATGTGATGATGAGATCTTAGCTAAGACGAATTAACTGTAATTCGTAATTAAATATAAAATGTTATATTTAGTTGTAGTATATAATGTGAGCTCGTAATTAAACATAAACCGTTATATTTAATTAGCAGGATTATAAATATACTGATATTTATAATTGAAGTATATATTATACGATTGTCATAATAATTGTTACGTTAATATATCCACTGCAAAATGTTGTAATGGACCTTATTAATGTATGACAACATATTAGACAAATATAATATGTATAACATTATATTAAATGGAAGCTAAGATAACCGGAAAATACCGGAAAATAGTCCAAATACACTGAGTATTTTTCGGTCCATGGGTAGTGTTTTTGAGGAGACAAATCTCCTCATAAAACCCTAGTACATGCCGTGAGATAGAAAAGGGTTGGAGAAAAATTCTAAAACCTAATTTCTACACTCAGTTGTGCCTCCATCACACAAAACACAAAAACCTAAAAAAAGTTAACAGTAACTTTTAATTATCTTTCTAGCAAAGGAGAAGGGCATTTCTCGATCAATCCTGGGTAAGACGATTAGGAGGATATCTACTTTGATATCTGTTCTTAGGCCGAATTTTGCTAGGACCAAAGGTTAAATTCTCTTTCTCTAAATTTTATATTGTTTTCATATTAATGACTCGCAATTCATATTCTATAATTTTGTTATAATCCTAAATTTTATGGGGATGTAAACAGTTATTTCCCACAGAGAATGTCGAGAAACTGGAGGCACTTGGTTGCAAAATCGATGAGAAGATCGTCATTGACCGTGTTCTCCATTCACTTCATGATGGTTTTGCCCTTTTCAGGGCAAATTATTATATGAATGATATGAAGAAGAGTCTACATCACCTCCACTCACTTCTCGTACAGACCGAGAGTGATCTGAAATTGAGTGGGAGTCTGAAACAGGTTGTTCTCATGATTGCAAACAAGGGAAAAGGTAAGGGCAAGGCTCAGGCCAACCTAACTGTAGGGAAGCCGAAATTCAAAAGGCCAGGGCAAGGCAAGAGTGGGCTTGGTGAGACTAGCAGTAGCTCACAAGGCAAGACAAAGAGCAAAGAATACATGGAGTGCCACCATTGCCACAGGACTGGGCATTGGAGGCGGAACTGTCCCGTGTATGCTGAAGACGTAAAAGCAGGCCGCGTCACTCCTGTTGGTACGTCATCTTTTATTCATATGATTGAGATTAACCATGCAAGTTTCGGAACTTGGGTATTAGATACTGGTTGTGGTTATCATCTGTGTAATCATTTGCAGGGCCTAAGAAACATCACAACTCTCGCAAGGGGTGATGTGGACCTGCGAGTGGGGAATGGAGCAAGAGTACCTGCCGTTCAGTGGGGGGGGGAACATAGGTAATCCAACCCCGATGATATTTGAGTTATTTCTGAAAACGCTTTACTAGTACCCAAGTTTATCTTTTTAAAAAAATTTTTCCCGTTTCCGTAATTGATAAGGACGGTTTCGTTTGTAGTTAAAGGATAATAGCTGTTGTATTTTCTATTTAAGACAATTTTTTGGTTAAAGCAGTTTCCATGAATGGGATTTAGCGTTTTAGAATCAAACCAAAGATTATTATGCAGTGAGTAGTAAGAAAGCAAAGGTTGGTGACAAAGATTCAAACCATCGAGGCATTGCTATGGGACACATAAATGAAAAACGCGTGAGAGCTCATTGACATGGGACATATACCCCATTGGACTATGAATCTTTTGGCACGTGGGTGAAATGTCTCATAGGCACAAAACCAAAATGACTCGAATTTCTTCAAAGGGGTTGGGAATGCGCCACTGTGACCTATTAGGACTCCTACAATACTGATGTGTGTGGACTATTTCAATCAACGTAGAGATGGCTATAGAGATTTTATCACGTCACGGACGATTTAAGTAGATAGGTTATGTCTACTTAATGCAAGCATCAAGTGAAGTCCTTGACAAGTTAAAGGAATTCCAGAATAAGGTTGAAAAAACACACTGGATAGAAAGATTAAAGCACTACGTTCAGATCGTTGGGGGCGAATATCTTTGAATGGAGATGAGTTTGATAAAACCTCAAACTGTGGTTGTCGTACTACAGTTAACTCCACCTGGAACACCACAATTGAATGGTGTGTCCGAACGGAGAAATCGAACATTACTTGATATGGTTCGATCCATGATGAGTCACAAGGTTGTACCTGATTCATTGTGGGGTTATGCTCTTTTGTCAGCTGCTTTAATACTTAACCGAAGTCCGTCTAAAGCTGTAGACAAGACTTCATATGAATTATGGAAGGGAATGGTCCCTAACTTGTCCTTTATTCGGGTTTGGGGCTGCGAGGCTTATGTCAAGTGAAAACCTGACGATAAGCTCGGCCCACGATCGGTCAAGACATACTTTATTGGTTATCCAAAAGGGATGTTTGGTCATTACTTTTACTCGCCTACTGAACATCGAGTTTTTGTTGCGGCTAGTGCAACGTTCTTAGAGAAAAAGTTTCTCGAGAATAGGACAGGTAATGGAACCTTTGATCTGTCGGAGATTCAAGAACCAACAACCGAGCGACCAATGGAGGAAATTGTACTTTCATCATCGACTGCGGTTAATATTCCTTTGGAACCTAGGAGGTCGGGTAGACACTCTATTCCTCCAGACAGATACATTGGTATGGTCGAGGAGAATGAGAGAGATGACGTTTTACTCCTAGAGAGTAACAAACCCGCTACCTATAAAGGTGCCATGAACTGTTCCGACTCTAAGCTATGGCTTGAAGCCATGCAATCCGGGATGGACTCCATGTATGAGAATGACGTATGGGATCTGGTTGACTTACCTGATAAGGTTCGGCCTCTTCAGTGCAAATTGCTTTACAAAATAAAGCATTCTGTAGAAGGACAACCAGATACCTACAAGGCACGACTAGTGGCATAGGGTTTCACTCAAGTTCAAGGATTGCACTATGATGAAATTTTTGCACCCGTAGTTATGCTGCGTGCCATTCGGATAATTTTAGCGATTGCCGCTTTTCATGACTATGAAATTTGGCAGATGGATGTGAAAACCGCCTTCTTAAACGGTTATTTGGAGGAGGGGGAGTTGTACATGGGACAACCCGAAGGTTTCATTGATCCTAAAAATCCTAAGAAGGTATGCAAACTTAAGCGTTCCATTTATGGACTTAAGCAAGCCTCTCGGAGTTGGAATCATCGTTTCGACCAGGTGATAAAAGAGAATGGATTTACTCGATCGGTCGAGGAACCATGCTTATATATCAAGTCGAGTGGGAGCAAGATTGTCTTCCTAATATTGTATGTTGACGACATACTCTTGATTGGGAATGACATACCTCTCTAACTTCGGTAAAAGTTTGGTTAAAGAACCACTTCCAGATGAAAGATCTGGGCGAGGCACAAAGAATTTTGGGGATCCGTATCTACAGAGATAGATCACGACGGATGTTATCCCTCAGTCAGGAGTTTTATATAGATAAGATTCTTAAGAGGTTTCAGCATGACCATCTCCAAGAAAGGGAACCTTCCAATGATCTGGATGAGGTTGAGTAAAGCTCAGGCACACAAAAAGACACGGAAGAGCATCGAGCGATGAGTCGGTGTTTCATTATGCACAGCTGATAGGATCAATCATGTATGCCATGATATGCACACGTCCAGACGTGGCATATGCTTTGAGTATGACGAGTCGGTACCAAGGCAATCCAGGTGAAACACACTGGATGGCTGTTAAGAATATCCTTAAGTACCTACGGAGGACTAAGGATTGGGTATTGGCTTATGGAGGTGACACTGAGCTATGCGCAATCGGTTACGCAGATGCTAGCTTCCAAACGGATCGAGAGGACTCGAAATCTCAGTCTGGATTCGTTTTTACTCTTAATGGCGCTGCGGTCAGCTGGAAAACAAAAAAAAAAAAAAGCTCCAAACAAAATGTTATAGCAGATTCTACGACTGAGTCCGAGTACTATGCCGCTTCAGAGGCTGCGAAGGAAGCTATATGGATGCGTCAGTTCTTACAGGGACTAACCGTAGTTCCTAGTTCGGATGACCCGATCCCCATCTATTGTGATAATAGTGGTGCCATCTTCCAGGCTAAGGAGCCTAAGTCCATCAACAAGTCTAGGCATGTACAACGGAAGGCTCACATGATCCGAGATTACGTGGAGCAAAGAGAGATAGTGATAGACAAGATTGCTACGGATGATAACGTTGCAGATCCTCTCACTAAACCGTTAAGATATGATAAGCATGAAGGGCACGTTATTTCCATGAGAATTAAGCGTGTTCCTGAGTTGTATTAGTTGTTTTATATGGATTAGACACCTGTATCTTTTTCATAAAACTATTAATAAAATCATCATTATGTTTTATATTTTGTTTTTCATGTGGGTTGTACAGACAACATTGAACACCACAAAGTGAACTGAATTACATTATATTTGTTTTGGGTCCGTAATTGCCTACATGAGCTGATAACTCTGGCAATTATTATGTGACGTCGATTGATGGTAGGTTCAACGAGCCATAAGTCAAACTGTTGACTGATCGATCACAGATGCGGGTTATAATGATACTGCAACAGGAGTACATGACCAAGACAAGACACAAGCTCGAGACAAGACTCAACATCAACAACATCAAGGCAACAACAACCATTCAGACAACACCATGACTAGCTATGACAACATCCTATTCAGTCCAAGTAACTGAAAGTTCATAGACCCTAATTAGACTCCTCTAATTAGTTACTAAATTACTTGTTAATTTAGTCTTTAATAAAGATCTATGTAACATGCATGCAAATTAAAATGCATAATAAAAAGTAAGAAGAAATTTCCTTACATTGGGAAATTTCGGTTTATATGGGCACAACAAGAAACACCTTTCTTGTTGTTCTTGTGCTAGAAAGAAATAGATGATCCTCCTTGTAATCTTCAAACTGAAGACCTACTTTTAGATGCACCCAAGAGAGAACCCAAACTTATCACTTAGTTTTTGACTAGAAAACACAAGTGAAAAGATGAACTAATATTAGATTTTATTACTACTCTAGTAATAGGAAAATATTAGTATTTGAGAGGTTTTTAGAGAGATGAGGATTTTAGTGAGATAAGCACAAAATAAGAATGAACAAGCAACCACAAAATGAACAACAAAGTTGTCCTTTTAAGGACACTATGGTCCGGCCATCATAGCCTATGTGGCCTCTTATTTTTGCTTAAAATAATCCCATGCAAATTGGTTGAGTGTAGATGTGAGTAAGGTTATGATCATGTGTCATAAACATGACATGATAACAAGATGTAGTGTAACACAAGAAACAACAATCATCATGTTATACACTACCATAATTTCGGCACCCACTAGTGTCATGTGGTCCATTTTGATTTTTTGATATTTGTCCCACAAATACTTATTAATCATATGCTTAATTATCTTGTATAATTAAGTGTTAATTTGATCATATAACAATTATATGACACAAATAAATGAATAATATGTACTTAACATTTTAAGTAATATTTTACCATTATATCAAGATATAATGGGTCCCACAATGCTTAGTTAATTTATTTTACAACTCTTTGTAAATATAATTAACTAATTACCTCTATCTCAAAACCTCAACTAATTTAGTAATTTAACGATTAATTACTAAGTTAAATCTTATTTAATCGTAGTAAAATAAGATATAAATTTATTCAGTCAATTATCGTATAATTGACTAATAAACTTATCCGGAATGAGTTCGTAACTCAATTTCCAATAAATAACTCTCGTAACTAAACATATATCAAATATATATGTAAAGTACTAATTAATATGTATCGTATACAAATAATTAGAGTTCTGTTTGGGTCTCATCCTATAGGTGTGACCGAAAGGGGGCAGTTGATTACCGCCGTCATACGACAATAACGTCTAACTCTAGTCAGCTGACCGTTATCGATTTACGTTAATCAACTGACGTGGAGTATCAAAATACTAGTCATCCCACTAATATTCCAAAATGAGATTTATAATATAAATGCACTATTGTGGAGGACACTTGCTCCAACAGAAACTTTTTCTCCTGTAGCCATGATAAGATCTATTCGGATAATTTTAGCGATTGCCGCATTTCATGACTATGAAATATGGGAAATGGATGTCAAAACCGCCTTCCTAAATGGGTATTTAGAAGAGGAAGTGTATATGATGCAACCCGAGGGTTTTGTAGATCCAAAAGATCCTAACAAATTATGCAAGCTTAAGAGTCCATTTATGGTCTTAAGCAAGCATCGAGAAGTTGGAACCATCGTTTTGATCATGCTATAAAAGAAAATGGTTTCACTCGAAGTGTCGAAGAACCATGTTTATACATGAGATTTAGTGGGAGCAATGTTGTCTTCCTTATATTGTATGTAGATGACATACTTCTCATTGGGAATGATTTACCAATGCTTACCTCTATCAAGGGGTGGTTGGGAAATCATTTCCAAATGAAAGATTTACGAGAAGCACAACGCATATTAGGTATCCGGATCTATAGAGATAGATCCAAGAGAATATTAGCTTTAAGTCAGGAATCTTATATGGATAAGATTCTTCAACAATTCAACATGGATAAATCCAAGAAAGGTCTTGTTCCTATGGGTAGTGGGATCATTTTGAGCAAGTATCAATCACCCACCAAACCTGAAGAGGTTGAACGCATGAAATCGATCCCCTATGCTTCTGCCGTAGGATCGATCATGTATGCCATGATATGCACACGTCCAGATGTCTCGTATGCTTTAAGCATGACAAGTAGATATCAATCCAATCCAGGTGAGAGTCACTGGATAGCCGTAAAGATTGTCCTTAAGTACTTGAGAAGGACTAAGGATTCATTCTTAGTGTTTGGAGGAGATTCTGAATTATGTGCTAAGGGTTACACTGATTCAAGTTTCCAAACCGATAGGGATGATATGAAATCTCAAGGTGGCTTTATTTTTATGATCAATGGAGGTGCGGTTAGCTGGAATAGCTTCAAAGAGTCGGTTATTGCGGATTCTACAACGGAAGCTGAGTACATTGCAGCATCTGAGCCTGCCAAGGAAGCTGTTTGGATAAGGCAGTTTTTAGAGAGACTAAGGGTAGTTCCTTCTTCCAAGGATCCTATCACGATCTTTTGTGATAACAGTGGGGCGATCTTTCAAGATAAAGAGCCCAAGTCTAGTAACAAGCCTAGACATGTACTTAGAAAATTTCATGTCATAAGAGATTACATTGAAAGGAAGAAAATTGCGATATGTAAGGTTGGGGCAAATGATAACATTTCTGATCTCTTAACCAAGCCCTTATCACAGGGTAACCATGACCAACATGTTGTTTCCATGGGTCTTAAACGCATGCAAAATTTGTATTAGATTATGAGATATGAAATAAAAATTGTGTTTTTATTGATCATATATGATAATCACTTTTATCGTTTGAGTTATATATTTAAACTTTTTATTTGTAACTTTGTTATATCCAAATGGGTTGTACAAACAATATAGGACCCCATTAAAGTGAACTGGATTAACATAGTATTGACCTATAGTCACTTATATGAGGTGACACCTCGAAGTGACTATATTGTGGTGCGATTTATGGCAAGTTCAAGTGTCATAGGGTCATAGGGATGACCAATCGATCACATAGGCAGACTGTATGAGACACTATGTCGGGAAGTGACCGCTTATAGAGTTCTGGCAACTCTTATAGCCTGGTCGTGGCAAGAGCTACTATAGTATTCTTTTGAGTCAATTCTTTGACTAAAGATTGTTCCCCTAAGGTGGCACAGTTTCATAGTGACTTTGATTTATGCTCTACGACCTTCGTAACTGGGGTTAAATGGGCATCTTTCGGGTCATGATGAGCCGTGGCTATTCGAAGAGAATAATGCGATAGGATTTGTCCACCCCTTGTCAGGGTTGTTTTAAAATCTCAAGGCTACTCGAGGAGAAGTAAGCTGAAAATGCGTCGCCACGCTCGGAAGGTATCTATGATAGATAAATCTGGTCAGACAGTTACTCTCCAGATCGAGGAAACCACTCTTGATATGATCATATGCAAGTACGACCTGCAAGACACCTTGCATTGAGTGGGAGATTGTAATAGGAGAAGAGAATTGGTGACGCACACTTGTCTTAGACAAGTGGAGATGGTTGGAGTAAGAGTCCTCAACAATAGTGCGATTAGATAATTAAATCTCAATAATAAGAATACAAAGGGATGATAGATATTATAGTCAATTGGTCAACATTAATCGGTAACGATTGGCTTGCTAGAGTTTGATGTTACTGTCGTATGACAGTGGTGATCAGTTGATCCCTTAAGGTCACACCTATAGGACCATTCCCTTAATTGTAAAGTTAATTAATTGTATGTCGATACAGATTAATTAAATCCTTAAATTGAAAAAAATTTATTTGTGAGTGAAAAAATTTATGTCTTATTGTAATAAGATTAAATAAGACGCAATTTTGTAATTAAAATGTTATATTACTAAAATTGATTATTTTTTATGAAACAATTTGAGATAAGAATAATTAGTTGATTATAATTACAAAGGGTTGTAGATTATATCAACTGGACTTAATGTGACCCATTTTATATATAATTATGAATTACTATTTATTTTGTTACATAATGTGAAATGATATTTAAATTGTTAAATATACATTTATCTATCCTAATGACATGTGACATGGTACATGACATACCACATTACAAATGACAAAATTACAAAGATAAAATGGACTTCATTTTATGGTGTGGGGGGGGGGGCGGTCATTGTGGGTAGTTTTAGGGTGTTAATTGGTTGTTGGTTTTAATTGAAAAACACAATCATAACACCTAATACTACCTAGACCTATGCTAATATTTTGATAAGAGCAGAAGTGAAGCATGCTTGGTACTCCCCAAGGCATGTGTGTGCCGGCCACCACCCACCCCAAACCCCATGAGAAAGTTCTCATTTTTCCAAATAAAATCTTTCTTATGCAAATCTCTTTATCTCACTACAATATCTCTCATAAAAGAGTTTATGAAAGACTTTGTTTAAAATCTTAGATCTTCATATATATTACTATTGTAGTAATATTATTAGGATTATATTTTTAATTTAAGGTCACTAATAATATTATCTAGTAAAATATTATTGGTATTAAGGGATTGTCTTGGGTGCAATCAAGAGGAGTGTTTCTACTTTAGAAACTTGGAGTTCATCCTCATCAAATAAGCTCAAGAACAAGGTTTGGAAAGTGTCCAAATCTTGTGCCCATATCATATAAGGTCTATGTAAGAAAAGTTTCTTCTTATCTTTATTTTAGTTATGCATGCATAAGTTCCCATAGTTTAAGAGTAAACTATTAATGATTTAATATTAGAAATGTCTAATATCAAGTTTAAGAAACTTACAATTTCTATAGTATTAGTCTTGCGTAATTGGCAGAGCTCGTTACTGTAAAAAGGGCTGAACTCATCCAAATTCTAAAGAACAAATAAAGTAACGTGCCTCGCGTATCCCACGTGCCGGTCATGCAACAAGAAATAAAACCGACCCCTAGCCAGTTAAGATTAAACGTCACTATGCTCTTGTATTTTGACATTTGGCTATCCCAATGTCATCGAAATCCTCAAACTTCTGACCATTACAAGCATGAGCACGTGCCAAGACAGCCTAGTGAACGATATCAATCTTGGATGTCCTAATCCTCTTCAAGTTCGAGACAAAAATCGACATCGCGGCAAAACGAGCACACTTACTCAGGAGACTCATTTCACTCCTCTTTCCATTCTTTCAAACTCTTATACATTCTCAACAAAACCACGTTTTTGAAACCAATCATTCGTTTTGCGTCAGTTTAGGCCACCAACATGCAACTTGTAATTTGTGTGATTTCTTTGTGATGTGATTTTCGGCAACATGACGGCAAAACCGTTGTCTACCCAACCTGTTTTGCTTTCAGACTAACCTTCAGGGACTAAAAACATCCAGCAGCAGAAACACTCAAGCCATCAAATACAACCAAAAGAGGCATGTACATCAAGTTGGGGGATCTCGCCCAAGACATAGTCAAAATCCAAATCTGGGGGCTCTCGCCCAAAACAAATGCTCAGAAAATGGGGGTCTAGCCAAAAGCCAAATCCAAAAGTCAAAAGCCAAAACCAAATCCAAAAGTCAAAAGCCATAGCCAAATACAAAAGTCAAAAGCAAATCCAAATCCAAAAGCCAAAAGTCAAAAGCCAAAGTCAAAAGCCAAAAGCCAAATCCAAAAGCACAATCCAAAAGCGAAAGCCAAAGCCAAAAGTGAAAAGCCAAAGTCAAATCCAAAAGTCAAAAGCCAAAGGCAAATCCAAATGCCAAAAGTCAAAAGCCAAAGCCAAATCCAAAAGCCAAAAGCCAAAAGCCAAAAGCCAATCCAAAAGGAAAATCCAAAAGTCAAAAGCCAAAGCCAAAAGCCTAATCCAAAAGCACAATCCAAAAGCCAAAGCCAAATCCAAAAGCACAATCCAAAAGCAAAAGCCAAAGCCAAAAGCCAAAGCCTAAGCCAAAAGCGAACCCAAAATCCAGAATCCAAATTCACAATCCAAAACAAAGTCCAAAATTCAAAACTGGGGGCTTTCGCCCAAGATAAAATCCAAAATGTGCAAAAAACCAAACCCACAGCAAAACAGCAAAAGACAACTAATCCTCATAACCAAGCCCAAATAGAACCTCGAGAGCGACAATCTCAGTGTCTCTGTCCTCTTGCTCCCTCAACAAACAAACTATCTCCCTCCAAGACTATGCCAGCTAAGGAACGGGAGGTTCATACCTGTCAATCCCAGCCACCTACAAGTGTCTCAAATGGCTGTAGCCCTCAGCCAATTGGTCATCCTCCATAACGCTACGTGCCGAGACGGTGCCACCTGCATTTAAGTCAATTGCATTCCTATGCAATAGCCAATATTGGAAAATTGTACTCCAGCACCTCAAGGTAAGCTGGGGGCTCGACGCCTGCCACCTCAATCTCCTACAGACGGTGTAAGAAGAACGTTGGCTCTTCTGTCCATCACCGCTGGTCATTTCAAGCAATCCCCAGCAATTTCAGTCATTTCAAACAATCCTCAGCGATTTCAAGCATCATCAAGCAATTTATCAAACGGTTTCAAGCAACCCCTAATGAAGTCGCAACTCTTGCTACACCCCATCCCTAGAAGAGCTCTACCCAAGAGTTCAGTTATTACAATTTGTTGCTCATGGGCCCATGTTCTACCTCAATATATCTTTCCCTAGCAAGAGTCCACCTGAAGACAGACACAGGAAGATTCTCACAACATGCCCTTTCAACAGTTGGCGAGCTTTATCACCCGCCCTTTCAACGGCTGGCGAGCCTCATTATGTACACTCTTTCCCCAGCAGAGTTCTATCTCAATATATCTTTCCCCAACAAGAGTCCGCCTGAAGACCGACACAGACAGATTCTCACGCACGTTCTATTCAAACAAGAGTCCACCTGAAAATAGACGCAGGAAGATTCTCACAACATGCCCTTTCAACGGCTGGCGAGCTTCATCATGCGCCCTACTACGGCTGGCAAGCCTCATCACGCGCCCTTTCAACGGCTGACGAGCTTCATCATGCCCTTTCAACGGCTGGCAAGCTTCATTACACACCTATACCCAACGGCTGGCGAGCCTCATTACGTATGCCTTACAGACGGCTGGTGAGCCTTTTGACACAACCTTAATCCAAGTAGGAAGATGCTCAGTTATGACCCCTTCATATGGCTGACGAGCTTTTGTACGTAGTCTAACGGACTTTAAACGACCCTCCCCGACAATCGACAGACTTTAAAATGTTCCCGACGACAGATCCTTGGTTCAGACCCCTTGAACCGCCTCGCGTCGCCATATTTGTCAGATTGTAATCTTCGATTGACTTGATGGCTATACTTTGACTTTTTTATTGTCCAAGCCTCGGTCAAAGTAGGGGCTCTGTAGATACCTCGAATCTACACCTTCCGCTAACCACGCAGTGATGATTGGCTCAGCGAAACGTTGTATGACAGTTCATAAGTTCGTCGTCAAATGATAGCTCAAATAGTTGTGTCTACCCCTTGGTCGTCATCTACGCGCCGATACGATCGTTTTGACAGTCATTAGAGTCATTTTGGAGTCTGGGTCAAAACCGCTTCATTTTCTATAATTTGTCTTTCAAAACCGTGTCAGAACGCTCGAAAATATTCCAGATATTTTAATATTTCAAAACTTATCCTTTTTGGTAAAATATATCCGTATTTTATTGAAAAGTATTCGAGATCTACCGCAATTCCTAAAAAGAAACGCGGAAATCTTTTATTTATAGAAGGAGACAACTCAGGAAGTAACGCAGCAGGTGGTGCGCCTCTTCCAAGAGTCGCAGTCTCTGTTGCGCCTCTTCCCCAGCTCTGTTTTCCTGGTTCCAAATTATTCCATAACTCTTCGGATCTCTCCCTATATAAGGAGAGGTTCATGCACAATTTCAAGGTATGCGAGTGTTCTGCCTCTTCATTTCTCTCTCTTTGCATTCTAGACCTTACTCTAAGATTATTGACAACTACGTGCTTGATCAATCGAACACGTAAGCTCAAATCCGTCTGGGTACCTGTCTCGTTTTACATTGTCCTACCAATTTGACCAACTCAACCTAATTAATCAACTTTAATCAATCAATTTCCTCTTTCGAGGGCACTTTCATTACATCGAGTCGAGCTGTCGCTAAAAGACAACTTAGTTAACTCGTCTCGTCAAACATGTAAGTCCGAGGGTGTAATAATCTCGTCAAACATCTTTTGTAATTTTATAATTTATGTAAGATTCATGTCAGATTCATGTTAAAACCGTTTTAAAATCTTTTTTTTATTATTAGTCTTTTATAAATTACCTTTTAACATTACTTCATATTTATTTATCTAGTTCTCGACTTAGATCCCGAATAGTCGATATTAGTGGGTTTTTGTCGTCTTTAATTCGAGATCGTGTCTTAGAAGGTTAGATTCGTTCATATCTAGTCCTTAGATGTAACACCCGGAAATGTACCCTATTTTTCTAGTAGAAATATTTTACGAAATCTTTTCAGCGAATTTAAGTTTTAAATTAGCTTTTTATGTTTCGAGTCGAATTTAGAATTTCCGAGTTCGTATTTGGAATTTCTGTGAGATTCCATGAAAATCCCGTTTTAAGGCGAGTTTGACTTTTCTTTACTTTTGAGTCGAGTTTGACTTTTCTTGACTTTTGAGTCGAGTTTGACTTTTCTTGAATTTTAAGTCGTCTTTGACTTTTCTTGAAATTTTAAGTCGTCTTTGACTTTTCTTGAATTTTAAGTCGTCTTTGACTTTTCTTGAATTTTAAGTCGTCTTTGACTTTTCTTGACTTTCGAGCCGTCTTTGACTTTCGTTGACTTTCTCCTATATATACTCCCTCATACTCACCTTAACCTAATTCACTCCCTCACAACTCAATCTTCTTCTTCCTCACCATAAACACCCAAACCCTAGCTTCCATTTCTTCCAAGCTTAGATTCGTCATAGTTCGTTCATTTCTCGCTCAAATTCTCGTAAGTTCGTCTTATTCTTCCCCTCTTATCTTCCTCTATCCGTATTGGTAATAAAATTACCGTCTTTCTCGCTTTTTAAATTATCCTTCTTTCTTAAGGTGAATGATATTCATCTTTTATTATCTAATTGTAGGTAGGTGGAGACTAGGAAGGTTTAGAATCGATTAAAGACGCGTAAAGGTAACGGTGAAGGGTTACTCGATATCATTTACGTGTTTTAATGTGTTTTCCATGTTGGAAATCGTATTTAGAATATGATTAGTAATCTTAGGAATTGTGTTGTTGATGATGGTTGTTGTTAGTTGATAATTGATATGAGAATTGATGAATTGTGATGATAGATGATACATGTAATATGCCTTAGTGAAATTGTGGTGACTTGTGTGACTCTTACCTGTCCGAATAGGACGCAGGCTGCGTCGTAGGACGCAGGCCGCGTCACCCGCTGCCAACAGAACTTTTCCTGCACTGACCCCTTTTCGTAAAGTGATCATATCTCCTTCGTTACTTGCTGGTTTTGGGCGTGTGACATCTCGTTGGAACCGTAAGAGGTTAAGCTATCACCTCGACTTGGAATTTATGCATTCCCATATGTAGAACTCTAGTTATGACCGTTTGAAGTGGACCCTTGTTTTCGTTGGTTTCCAAACAACGTTGTTTTGGAGAGGTGATCTATGTTTTATTCATTATGCTTCATAAACTTGTTCTAATGCTTATGTATCATGTATTGACTCATGTTTATCATATTTAAACCTATATGATTCCCTATTCTCATGTTTTGTGACGGTTTTTGGTATGTCCCACTTTGAGTCGGTTTTCACAAATGTTACGGTTTGAGCACTATTTTGTGTTGTGCTTTGTACTCTCATTCCCTTGGCTACCTTCCCGTTCGTAAGGCTGGAATGTCGGAAAGGAGAGGTATCCTACTGCTTTAATGCATGTGTTAGTGGGCATACGACGACGTTGTTGGGAGTTGAACGCTATGCGTTGATCGCCCCGGCCGTCAAATGTTGTGTACTTGCGAGGTGGTGTTATTTGCATGTAGCGTACCGCTTGTTATGAGGCTTGAGCTCTTTTCCGCCTCTTTCGTGAATTGATCTACCGAATTTGGGGTACTCGGCGTTTATTTTTGTTAGACCGAGTCTTGGATGCGAAACGTCATCGCGTGTCGAATCGGAACATGATTTATTCCGAGAGTCTGGCCAGGTTTAGACTAGGACCGTATTATTATCGTCGTCCTACCAGGAGGGAATTAGTCTACATATACGAAATGTCGCATCGTGTATGAGTTCAGGGAAATGCTTTATCCCGTGGATGCCTGTTAATCATACTTGCCATGTACACGATGCTAGTGCGTTTCATTTACCGTGAGAGATGTCGTCTTGTGTCGGTCTTGAATGCGTGATTTCATGATATTATTCATGGTCATTGCATGATTGGACACCGTCAATGTCTTGGTTCGTGAATGGATGATAATATGTTGGATTATTGTGATCATCGCATGACTTGACTTGGTTTGTCTGTCGAGTCTCAATCTTATCAAACTTATACCGCTAACGGTGAGATGCAAGCCCTAGTGAGCGTATTCGGTTGCCTAAGAGTGTCTTCCCCGAGTCTTTGAATAACATGATGGGTTCGGATTTGTATTCCATATGCTCTTATCATTATCTATCGAATTGCCTATCTATTCTTATCGTATCTCACATGTATATCTATATATGCATGATTTTACTTTTGTATTTCCTTCTATGTACGTTTAATGTGATATGGCTGGGAGAACACGGAGTTACTCCCCACTGACTGTGGCGTTCATGTTTTTCATGAATGAACAGGTTACTTGCATGGATGGCTTTTTGCTTATGCTATTTTGGGTTCGGGTGTGAGCTAGCGGGCGGTGTCCCTGGATGAAACACTTCTAGACGTTGTTTAGCTAGTTGCTAATTACTTTGTCTTTTGTTAACACTTTGAGAGACTACGTCTCTTGTGGTATTTTTATTTAGTTTGTAATATTTTGACACTCCTCGTATTTTTCTATCTTGCATGTATAATAGGTTTTTAAAATACCGTATTTTCCGCTATATAATTCACATGCTTGTATGTTTTATATTTCCGCATTCGCGAGGGTTGTCACACCTAGTGAACCTGAGACCCTAGACTTTTAATCTTATTGATTTCAACCTTTTATTGTTATTGTTTGCTATTAGTTTAGAAACACGTATCAAAAACCCACGAAATTGTTACGACAAGAGACGAACCTAGTTTAACAGATTAGAATACTACCGCCTCCATGTGGATTAGATACCTTACTTACCGCTGACTATTAGTTAGTAGTGAATTAGGATTGCTTTGATTAAGGTGACGCGACTTTACCCTTATCAACAGTCATCCAGCTCAGCTTTAATAGCTTTAATTTTGTCCCCAATGCTAGAATAACTACGTTTATGAAGAGTCTGAAGACCATATCTAACATTTTTAAGCTTATAAAACAGGTGAAACATATAAGTGCCATAGTAAGGAATCTTCCATGCACCTTTCACAATGTTCTTTTGATCAAGATTCTCCATCCAAGTATTAAGAAAACTAAAGTTTCTTTGCACTCGACATGATGTAGCCCCATTAATAAGTAGAGGGGAATGATCATATACTACAGAAGGTAGAAAGGTAGCATATGAAGCAGGAAATTGAGCAAGCCAAACAGGATTAACCATAACCCTATCTAATCTAGCCCAAGTTCGGGTATGAGGACCTTGCTTATTAGACCAAGTAAATTCAAACCCTATGTAATAATTCATATTAGTTTAGTAAGACCTTTGCTTTACTATTAGTCTTAGTGTATGTGATGATGCAGACTTGGTGTTGGTTTTGTTTCGATTTGATATGTAATTGGTAGAGTCCTTGTGTTTGAGATGTTGGTAGTTTGGGTAAAGGTCATAAAGTTGGTTTATTGTGCAATGTTGTTGTTTTGTGCTTTTCCTTGGGGTAGGAGTATGAGTTGTAAACTTTGAGGACGAAGTTCGTTCTTAAAGAGGGAAGACTGTAATACTCCGTATTTCTGAGTACTAGGTACTCGGCCGAGTAAAGCTTACTCGACCGAGTGGTTGTGGTACTCGGCCAAGTAGTGAGTATTCGGCCGAATGAGGTGGTGTGTCACTGAAACAGTATTCTTTTATGTGGCACTCGGCCGAGTGTGGTGACCACTCGACCGAGTGAGGTGTGCTCGACCGAGTACATAGTGTACTCGACCGAGTACACCGGTCTGCGAGATATTTCGGACGGTTTGATTAAGGATTTATGAGAAGGTTAAAACATAATTCTCACTTTACGTTTCTTAAGAAAACCCTAAAACTCTCTAAAACTCTCTCAAAAGCTTCAAAAACATCTTTAATTATTCTGGATCGGATTTGCTTCTTGTCTCATTCATTGTACTTGGTAAGTAATTCACTTTCATGGTTATTGACATTGATTATTACTATGCATTGAAACCCTAATTGATTTTAGGGAAAGGGAAAGAAGTGTTAGTATTAATATATGTTAATTACATGTTTAGGGGAAATGATTCATAGAAGAAGACTTCTAGATTGATTGATTGTGATTGCTGCGGAATTTGCGAGTAAGGTAGGGTTTCCCTACTCAGTTTATTGTTATGCTAATTGATGTGATGAGATTATGTGTTACTTGATTGTTTGATTGATAATGATGATGGAGTTAGGGTTCGGAGTTAGGGTTCGGAGTTTGGGTTGTTACTAATGTTACTATGGTTACTAATTGGTGATTCCGTTGGAGACGGATCGCACCCTGAGTTCACCCCCGTCTTTATCCCGCTACGTGGGGGATGTGCACATTAATGATCCAGGTTTGTCTCATTACGGTGAGATGGAACATCGACACCTGTGGCTGCGGTCGAGGGTCAATTGGTGGTTTTGTAGAGCAGGTTTGGTAACCTGAGTCTACTGAGGTGTCCGCTGCAGTGGCCCTATGGTTTCTCTTTCCCTTGTGCTTATCTTGTACGTTGGTCGGTATATACGATTACTGACCCTGTTATTGTTTTACAAAACTGTTGTGATCCATTAGGGAATGGTGAGCAGGTGATTACAGGTAATCCGTAAGCTGCGTTGGGATGAGGATGGGATCATTACATCGAGTCTTCGCTTCCGCTTAGCATATCTGAAGTCATATACATTAGTTGATTCATAGTACTTTAACATTTATTAGTTTGGATTGTTGGTCAGACGGAATGTCGTCTGTTTTGGAGACCATGTATTGATTTAAATCCTTTACTAAATAAGTATTGTTTTCTTTATCGCTTGATTTAATATGTACTACCTCGGGCAACGAGATGGTAGCACTCCAATGTGCTAGAGAGGTCTTGTAAGGCTTTTTAGAATATCAGGAGTGGTATCAGAGCGAACGATTTTGGAACCTAAAACCAATAAATCGAATGAATTAGGAGCGTCTAATTAAATGAACCCGGGTAGAAGTTACAGGGAGCTACTGCAAAGATTTTGGAGACGTCCTGAAATCACACTATCACCCCTATAACTCTTCTTCTGTCACCATGGGAAGTGTCGGAATGTATATGTGTATTTGATATGGTTATTATCTGTAATTGTTGAGTATGATGTGAAGTAGAGGTGGGGTACGAGCATGAATATGATGGTATTATGGCAAACATGTTATTTATAAATTACGTGTAATTATGTGAATGTTGGAGTAAGTGTCCTCAACAATAGTACGATCACTTAATTAAATATCAATAACAAGAATAGAAAGGGATGATATTTATTATAGTCAACCGGTCCACATTAATCGGTAACGATTGGCTTACTAGAGTTTGACGTTACTATCGTACGACGGTGGTGATCAGTTTATCCCTTGAGGTCACACCGAAAGGACGATTCCCTAATCATGAAAGTTAATTAATTGTATAGTGATACAGATTAATTAATCCCTTAATTGAACGAGTTCAAATTATATATGAGAATTATATTTTATTGTAATATGATTAAATAAGATACATATTGGTGATTAAATGTTATATTACCAAAGTTGAATAATGTTTATGAAACATTATAGATAAGAATGATTAATTACAATAAGTTGTAGATTATATTAACTATATGTGAGATGACCCATTTTACCTACATGTAATTATAAATTAGTACTTAAAATGTTAAGTGTAATTTATTTGATATAAAATTATATTTAATTAGTTAAATATACTTTTATAAGCACAATTACATGCAACTTGTCACATGTCACACATATGACAAATGACAAACTGTAAAAGTTAAAATGGAAGTCCATTTTACCTCATGGGTGCCGGTTTTCGTGATGATAATTAGGGAGGTAATTAGTTTATTGTTTTATAAGATAAACAACATAATTGCACCTTAATATCTGTAGCCTACCCTAGTGACTTGGGTAAGAGAAAAATCAAGCATGCTTGTGCCCTTCCCATGCGCAAGTCCGCCGGCCCCCATGCAAAAGAAAAAGAGATGATGTTCTCAATATATTCATTCATACATGTTTATGTTTGTACAACAACTTATCTCTCTAACATAATAACCTGAGGAAGTTATTTTAAATCAAAGTTCTCACATATATACTCATCATATTACTAGTAGTAGTAACAATATATTTGATATAAGGGAGCCTCTTATCTTATTATCTTATCTAGTATTATAAGATAAGAGGTGATTTTGGGATAGTCTAGGTGGATCCAAAAGGAGTGTTTTTACACTTGGAGCTTAAGGAAGTTCATCCCAACTCATTTAGCTCAAGAAAAAGAATAGGAAGGTGTCATATTCTTGTGCCCATTTCGATCAAAAGCAATGCGAGGAACACATTTTTCCTTCTCTAATTTGTCTTTTTATGTTTGCATGCACTAGATCTAGGAAACTAATTAAAGAGTTAATTATTATTTCATAAGAAATGTCTTATGAGTAGGTATATGAACCTAACAATTGGTATCAGAGCATATGGATGTTGCATGCAAATCGTTTTATTAGTTTTTACGAGTTCAAGTAACTAAATAAAACTAGAAATTTTGTGTTTTATTTGATAAAGTCACGAAATTTTTATGCATGATATACCTTTTTGTCCTAAAATGGTTTTAGATCATTTTGATGATTTACGGTTGATTATTGCTTTATTTAATGATTTTTAGTTAAATAAACACATTTTAAAAATAACTTTTTATGACTAAAAATAGTTAAACTTTGAATCTGGACATGAAATTTTAGTATGATATCACATGTATAATTTAACTACTTTATGTACAATATGAGATAAATATAATTTATTTTGCATGATTTATAATTTTTAATGGTTAAAAGGTCATAAATAGTGATTATTTTAGCAAAAATAGCTAGAACAAATTGTTTTGGCATGATAAAATTATCATATGTTGAATATTTATTATACATATCAGATGTAAAAGTACAAAATTAGTTATATTAATTTTCGAGTGTTTTAAGTATTTAATTTGATAAAATCGATTAATTGCAACTATATTTTTCTCTAAAATGATTCGAATTTTTTTTTTACCACAATTTTGACATATTGATGGTCCTGGAAATTTTCCAGAATGTTCAAAATTTTTATTTTTAAAATTTTCAATTATTGTAATTAAATTTGGAATTATATCATAGTTGTTATGTGAATAAGGGTAAAAACGAGCAATAATATAAAACCGAGTTGAATTATTGTCAATTATTTAGTAAAGACTAATATTTGAGTCCTAAATCAGTTAGGGTAATTAACTTGGGCTTAAATTTGATTTAAGTATTAATTTGTGATTTTAATTCGTTATTATCACGCATTTCCATAAAACCGGGTTATATATGATATAAATTTTATAAGGGTGATTTGGCACATTATATTGCATGAGTATCACATATAATTATGCTGCATTTTGAATGGATGAATGTCATTTTCGGATTTATGTAATTTTGAATTATGTAAATTGTCTTAGTATGACCTTAGTTTTTCGATATTACCAGTAATATAAGGGAATATTGATTCGGATGTTATATTTTGTGATCTCGTATCACTTTTATTGTAATATTTATTTTTTACATATGTATAAATAGAAAGTCTTGTAATTTTATTATACATTTTGTAATTATTGGTAATTCCGGAGTTTTCTAAACACGGAGCCATTCGGAAAGGCGTTCCAAAAAAGACGGTGTCCTTGGGAGGCGTGCACATGAACTTCAAGGGACCAAAGGAGTTGGTTTACGTATTTATAAATAGATTATTTGATTTTCTTTTTCTAGGAAGGCCATACTAGGAATCTACTTTATTGCTTGCATTTTATTTATATGTTACATGCATGCCAAATCGCCATATAAATCACACAAGTATTTTATCGAGTTATCGACTGTGTCAATTATAATTATCGATAGATCACCAATTTAGTTCATTTAAAGGAGATAGATAATAAATTGACTTGACCTCTATTTTATTAATTGAGATTTAACCTTGACAAATAGTAGAACCCATGAATCCCAATTTCATTAGCTGGTAGGCTCAGCTCACCGAGGTGCTTCCTTTTTACGTTGGGTAAATGGGGTAATAAATTGTTATCACATCTGTGACACCCTCAAATTTGCGGAAAGAAAAAAAAATAATTTAACTAAATAAAAGATGATAATACATAACAAAGGTGTCTTAAATAAAAAGGTTCATAACAAAACGGAAATAATATTATACAAAAGAAATATCCAAAACGGGAGACATGTTTCCCGTATAAATACTGAAATAAAAGAGTGTATAATAATATACAATCTAAGAACCGAATATAGGTCCAAGGTAAATACTTCGCTCGCTAGCTCGTCAATGTACCCACGTATGCATCACAAACCTGCCAACCGCATTAAATATAAACACGGAAGCCACAGTCAGTGGGGAGTAACTCCGAGTTATCCCAGCCACGAAATGTCAAGTTTAATAAAACATGAATAACATAAAAGAGATGTATATGGAAAATACAACACTTTAACATATACGATATGCTTTTCATGTTATGAATACAATTAACTAACATATAACCTATCATATGAAATGAAAGCTATCATGTGAAACCGATAATAAAATATAACAAGAGGTAGGGAAGCTG